>JAFBJT010108234.1:0-13182 GCA_016785325.1 Chascanopsetta lugubris
GTGGGGTGGGGGGTGGGGGTGGGGGGGCGGGGGGGTTTACAGGAGCAGTGCAGGACGAGGAAATGACAGGGATTCATTCCGACATCACAGAGTTTGAACGGTTATAAAATATGACCGGGGCCGTGACATTGGAACGATGGCATTGTTTACTTACAGGCCAAACTAGCAGAGGGCTGTTGGACCAATCAGTCTGCTCACGGCTTTAATGGCTGCGCCGTGTAGCGCTGGTCCTCGGGGACCACACTTCAATCTTGTCACCCCCGCACAAAGAGACAAACTGTCCGTCTGCTTGAAATGAACTTGTTCAAATCCCCTCGCCTCCGCCCCCCCACCCCCCCCACACACACACACACACACATGTGCATGCACACTCCCCGGTGCTGAATGAGTTATTGAGCTCCCTCATACAGGAGAGGGAGTTTCGTTAGACTACATCCAGGCTAATGCATTTTCATTTTAAAGCAATGTTTCAAAATGAAAACAATTTGATCCAGGAAGCATTTGGGGAGGCTATCGGATACACAGACCCTCAGCAAAATAAAAATCACATCACATCGAGGACTTCTAGGTCTGAGCGTACCAATGTAAACAAAAGGCGGATTGTCAACAACTCAGTGGGCAGGTTTGAACGAGGATCATAAGTGATTTACGTCCCCGTCTGAAGCATTCAGGAGTGCTCAAATGGCCTGGAGTTGTTTTGTTTTTTGTTTTGTTTTTTTAAAGGTACAGTGTGTAAGATTTAGTGACATTTAGAGATGAAGTTCCCTGTTGTATCCATCACCTCCACCCTTCTGAACATGCCGGAGAACCAATGGGAGACTTCAGTTGTCATTAAAACTCAAAAGATACATCCATCTGGAAAAACATGGCTGCCTCCATAGAGCGGATCCCCTCCTCATGTAAATATACATTAATGGGCTCATTTAAGGCTAATGGAGAAAAAAAAAGAGTCAAAACATAATGGCTTCCTCTAAGAATGTGGAACGGGAGATCAGATCTCAATCGTGTCCTCACAGCATCTCGCCTGTGTTAACTACAAGCCACTATTGAATAGATCACTAATGCTGATGATAATACAAGGGCCATTGAAAGTCAATGGAGGAGAAAATGGTGGCAGACAGACGCCGGCAGACTCTGTAACCCCAACGTTCCCAAGGTTTAATTTGAAAGTGGAGCAAATACCGCCGGCAACGTGACGAAACAAGACAGAAAGGACAGAGGGAGAAAAACATCTGAGATAAACATCAACATAAATAACATCTGATTAAAACATATGCGCAGAATGGAGAAGAATGATGACACTAGACCCGGAGGGAGTAAAGAAGAAAGGACGTGGGAGTACAGTCTCCGTGGTGCGGCGGCACGACATTACAATTTCACCGCCGATGGTTCCTGCGTTCGCTCAAACAGGGTTCCTCATCCTGGAGGGGAGACCACGTAGACGGACTGCGGGTGGTACGACAGACTGGGGGCACGGTCGGGCGGCAAACCGAGCGAGAGGTGTTTAGGGTCTGTGGATTCACGGCCAATACCGGACAAGACGAAAATGTCATCAGTCTCCATGAGCGGTTGGGAATGTCCTCCAGACGACCTGTCCCTTACCGGTCTCAGAGGAGCAGGCGGGAGCGCGGCACAGCAGCTGCCTCAGTCAGTGTCTGAAGGAAGAAACCATGTGACTGGTGTGGCAGACCAGCGAGTGTCAACTGGCGGGTCGAGACCCGCTTTTGTGTCGCGGACCCGTTTCCAGAGGATTGCGGGCGTTTGACCAGGAAAGCAAAGTTGAGAAAAAGAAAATCCTGTGCTTTTATTTTGAAGCGGCTATTTTGTGCGTCCGAGTGCTGTCTTTTCACACTCCTTACCAGTAGGTGGCGATGATGCCCTGTAATGCAAATAGACACGCGCCATTTGACACATAGTAGCTTGTTTTCATATGCTAATCGACCATGAAACACAAGTACTACACAGACTATAGGGATTATGGATTTATTTACACTGAGGACAAAAGAGCGTTGGCACGTACATTTTATTACCTTGTGGCCCTAAAATGGACTTTCAGGTTTTTGATTAAAATGTAGCTATTTTAATGTAAAAGGGAATATTTCCCCTCGCTAGCATCGCCACCTGATGGTCATTTTTGTATATCATTAAACTTGTTTTGTGTGTAGGCACATTGAGATATTCTGCATTGTCTCAGGTTCAAACTGCGCCATATTTTCATTTCATTCAATGAATTTGAGAAGTTGAAAATCGTCTCCCATTCTGGGTCGCAGCTCGTTGTTGAGAGGTGATGGTGGGTCCCGAGGCCAAACCAGCGGAGAAGCACTGGTCTAGACGTTAAATTATGGACATTCACAAGATGTATTAGTTAAGCAGATGTTCTGATCTTCAAACATCATTCGTAATGGTCTAGCAACATTCTGCTTGGAACACAACGGTGGGAGATGGAGGGCGAGCGTGAAGAGACGCAATATCTGAACCCATCAGCAGGAGTCTGCTCTCTCTCTTCAAGCCCACAAGCTTCCCATTACCGGCCGAGAGGACCAAACCATTTCTCCGCATTAAAAGAGGTCAGAGGACGGAACCCTCCAAGATCATCTTCTATGATATTTCAGCTTCACGGTCTCTGAGTAACTCCATCGTTTGAGAAGGAGAGAGAAAAAAAAAAAGAGAGAGGGGTTTTGCAAGATGTTAGTTAGGGCTCGGCAGCATGGAAAAACTAATTTGAATGCCGTGGGCCAGTCCAGGTGCAATCAAGCATCACTCCAATCAAACGTCAGCTGTTTCACCACTGCATGCTGAGCTCTGTATATCTTTTCAGGGCCCACAAAAAAATATGTGGCTCGAGCTGAGATCATTCAGGGGAGGGGAAAGGGGTCCAGGTTGTAGGGGCTTACGGTGGTTGCACTTCAGAGCCAGGTCTGGCTAAGCCCTTCAGAGGGGATTTTCAAAAACGCCATTGAGTATCACGTAGCAAGTCTCTCACCCACTCTGCGCTCGATGCATCGATATCACCTCCCCCTTGAAAAGGCTGTTGACACATTGAAAACGGATCTCGGGACCAAAGGAAAAGTCCAATCAACTACATCGAACACATAACCTGCCGGGAGCATCCACAAAGACCACCTCAGCTGGGGGACGTTTGAAAAATCACATTGGAGACTGAATGAAGGGACTTACTTTATTGCCTATATCACTCCTCAAAAACGGGCAAAGAATACGTAGCGTAAGGAAAGTTAAAGATGGAAAGAGCATTAAAGGTTCGAAATACCAAGCCAGACAAAAAGGGCCATAACAGATCAAAACAGACACATGACAGTGGAGGATGGATCCTGTGTATTCCGTACGAAGCTTGAGTTTGGAGCGGCCATTCATCTGGCTGCGTCTGAATGACTAGGTCTTTCTTCAAAAGCTGTGTTTTTTGTAACTTCCTGTGCTTTACGTTATGTTTTAAAGGTCCAGCATGTGGGACTGAGTGACATCTAGAGGTGAATAAAGGGAAATGCCCTTCAGCACCCGGTCTTTCCAAGCATGGAGGTGAGCAGATGTCAGCCTATAAAGGTGCAGTGTGTAAGATTTGGTGACATCTAGAGGTGAAGCTGCGTGTTGTATCCATCACCTCACCCTTCTGAACATGCGGGAGAACCTGTGGTCCACTTCAGTTTGCATTAAAACTCAAAAGGTGTTTAGCGCGTCCACTCTGGGCTACTGTAAAAACGTGGCGGCCCCCGTAGAGAGGACCCCATCCACATGTAAATACACGTCAATGGGCTCATTTAAGGGTCATGCAAAACAAATCAAACAGATGGGTGATCATAAACGGATGAAAATGTCGGGACGTAATATTTTTTAGAAGTGACCAAAAAAAAGACAGAAATCTTTCACACCGCACCTTTACACATTAGTATGGATGGAGCCTATGGTGGCAGACGAAATACAGCAGCTGCAACAAACCAGATGCAAATGACCTGCCACCTCTGCTTACTGTGGCAGTGGAAGCGCAACAGACAGTCTGGACCAAGACTGCATGTTCTGTCCAAAGCTGTGGCTGCTTCTAACAAGGCTTCCAGAGACGCATTGAATCCACGGAAAACGATCCTAACGATACATTAAGAGCAGCAGTTGTAAATTTTTTTTTTTTTTTAAACGAAAAAGAAAAGCTGTGTTTTAATGTTACATTAAATCTGTCAATAGCAATCTCCAAGCTGCAGACTATTACTCAATACTCCATTTTACTGAGACGTCAGACAAAACACGTGGGCTGGAAATCTGTTTTCAGGTTGTTGTTTTTTTCCTAATGCGAGTGAAGCATGTCCTGCCCAACAATGACCAATTGAGCATTGTGGAAAAGAGCAGTTGAGTATGTCATTCCACCTTAACAACACGTGAAAGAATTCGATGTATTTAAATAAATAAAAGTCATCATTCCTCTCTCAGTCACACTCACTCAATTTCTTTCTTTTACATCTGCTTCCCTTGACAGTGTTTTTATTATTTTGGTAAAGCGAGGTGGAAATTTTACTTCTGATGTAACTGGAAACAGGGAGCTGGTCCAGTGGCAACAAATCCTTGTGTTTCAATACTGTATCACCGCGGCACACGGCCGGGCTTCGGGCCAGGGACCACGACAAATGGCTGGAAGCTCCCCGAGGAGTCGCCACCCCCGACCTCGGCACAGACAAAAAGTCCTCCCACGGCCTTCCCCAATCTCTCCCATGAGCTGAAACCAGCCACGGCCAGATGCTCGGGATTCTTGACATCACGACGGAAAAATGTACAGTTGACCTTGACGGAGGGAAAAAAACAATATGGCCATATCCTTATCATATTGCTCGTATGATTTAGGGATCTGTGTTTTATGTAGGCATTCTCGTCCTGAAGTGTATATGGGAGCCACGTTGCTTACGCCATAGGGATATCTGCATCTCATTACCCCGCTATCATTATATAGCCATCGCGTTCTCCCACCGAGGGGTGTTCGAGATCGGGGAGAATGGAGATGGCTGGAATCGCTCATCTATCGTCCCCACACAAACATGCACCGATGCAGCCAGTCAGTTATTAAGTGTATCTGCTAAAAGACTTTTAGACCCGTCCCGATGAAGGATTTCCACGTGCATTCTCTTCATGCGCGAGTCGGTCACCTCCCCCGCCGCCGTGTTGCACGGCCGAACCACCACCCCTGACTTTGAACGCTGTGCAGGGACCGTAAACCTTTATAGAACATGCAGGTACGGCTTTGAATGACATAGTTCACTTCGATAAGGTTGCGGTGGTTAGAGGGGCCCGTTTCAGAGGGTCACCACGGGGTTTGGAGTGGGTGCATGATTTGGGGACACTGTGGGGTGACGGTGAAGGCGCAGTGGGTAATACGGTGGCATTGTGCTTTTAAGCTGTTATGCAGCTCTGTCTGAATTTTGCGCGACTTCAGAGCACATAGTTTATTTTTGTATTAAATTGTGTTTTAATTGTGTTTATTTAACTGAATTAACCAGATGGAAAAATGAAGTAAATGACATCTAATTCAATCTATCTTTGTCACCTTTTCTTTTTTTTCCCCCATAGGTGACAAAAATGACAAATGGTGAAATCTTGCACACTGCACCTTTAAAGGGTCCATGGTATAAAAAATAAATAAATAAATAACTTTATGATAATGAAATGAAAATGTAAGACAAAAAAACTAGACTGTTTTCAACACCCATGAACAGGGATGCAAATAACAACTATTTAGATTCTTTAGATTAAAAGACAAAAGCTAAGGTTTTATCATTTCCGGCAGTTTAGTGTAGAAACAACATGGTAAAGGTGCAGTGTGTAAGATTGACGTCCTTTTTGTCACTTAATCAAAAAAACAATTACGTACTGACATTTTCATGAATGTATAATCACCTGAATCTTTCATTTTTCCCCGTTAGCCTTTAATGAGCTCATTAATGTATATTTACATGAGGGGGGGTCCTCTCTATGGAGGCCACCATGTTTTTACAGTAGTAAAAGTGGACGTACTAAACATCTTTTGAGTGTTAATGACAACTGAGGGGTCCGAAGGTCAGTAGGTGCTCAGAGGGGTGAGGGTGAGGTGATGGATACAACATGCAACTTCACCTCTAGATGTCCCCAAATCGTACACGCTGCACCTTTAATAATTACAGAACCCGGTAAATGGGTCCTGGAAGGGAAGGGTTGGATGTGGGGTATTCACCTGTAACTTCCAACCTCACCACAGATCTCTACATCTTTCACACTAGAGGTAGTGACTGGCAAATAGTTGCCATTATCAGACATTTCTCAGTCTTATTTCAATGTTTAGGGGTCTGACAGGAATGGATTACATCAGAGTCGAATTGTTCAGGCTTTAACCATCATTCGAATTCATAACAAGTCATGTATGGATGGAATGGATACGAATGACTCATATGCAGCACAGCTGTCGAAGGCAATTTTAGGTCGGGTTTCATGCCCGAGGACACTTTGGCACTCAGGATGGGGGGGCATTTGGACCAGAGTGTGGATCTTGTGGTTCGTGGATGATCTAATCTCCCAGCTGAGCCACAACTGCCCCCGTACGATATCATAGGACTTAAATCCTTTTTTTAGGACAAAGCTATCATGACAATTGATAACAACCTTTATGGTGAATTAATGGATTTTGAATGACCTCATTCCACTGCTGATAGAGCGGTGATTAACTTGGCAGATATACTGGCCACGTTTAACTGGAAATATCATTATATCATTATGCAGTCAGATGCAATATACGATAATCTTCTATTTGACTAATCTGAGACACCCACACTTTCCAAGACAGATCTAAGTCGAACTCTTCATTTCAAATTCTCGGGTCCTGAATCGCCACTCCGTGCTCGCATGTCTCCCTCAAGACGCAAACCGCTCTACGAAAACACTCCGGTCATGTAGCTGCAGAGGCAGGGCAGAGATAGGGCCAAGGGGCCAAACGCTCCCCTCTCACATTAAGGGGGCTCACTGACCTCCAAGTGGCATGAACCAGATGCCTCGAATAAAGGAGGAAGCTCCTAATCCGCAGATACCGGGTTGCTGTTACTGCGCAAGCCAAGACAAGATGTGCTGAATCATGCAGTAGATGGTAATTTAAGGGGGGGGGGGGCTACAGCGGAACCTCCTCCTGGACCTCTATCGGTGCACAGCGGAGAGCATCCCGACGTGCTGCGTCGCGGTACGCCGGCTGCCACTAGGGGGAGCAGAAGGCGCTGCAGAGGGTCATCAAGACCATCAGCCCTCTGCAACATCTTTGAGACCCCATGTCAGAGTCGGGCTAGGGACCATCAGCCAAGACCCGACCCACCCTGCCCACCACGTCTTCAGGCTCCCACCCCCCGGCAGGAGATTTGATATATATATATATATATATATATATATATATATATGTATATATATATATATATATATAGCTGTGGCAACATTCCTGCAATAACAATCAAATCTTTTATGTCTTATGATCTACTGATTTCTGTAAATGGTCTGTATTGATATAGAACTTCACCAAGTCTTGAAGACCTCTCCAAGCTCTTTACAGCACAGTTCACATTCACCCAGTCACATTCACCCAGTCACATTCATGCTGTGCTTCTGTTGGCAGCACTTTGTATCTAGGAGTATACGGGACAATGTGGGGTTCAGTGTCTTGCCCAAGGACACCACAGCATGTGGAGTGAGGGGAAGTGGGAAGTGAACCCCAGAGGACAGCTCCTTTAACCCCCCCCCCCCCCCCCCCCCCCCCCCCCCCCCCCCCCCCCCCCCCACGCCTTTTTTTTTTATTAAAGCTGACAGCCACAGCTGCTATTTCTGTAAATAGCATTGATCAATGTTGAAAAATGATATGACATGCGTTCAATTTAAAATCTGAAAAAAAAAAACATGGACGTACAACTCGTATGTTCCAGATCAGCTACTGTGTCTGTCATTGTGTGTTTCTTGGCATGGCGGCATCTCTTTGTCATCGATCGGACATCCTGTCATGCTGCAAAACAAATAAAGAAAACACCCACTCGCTGTGCAAAAAAGAATTTAAAAAAAAAACTTGAAACTGAACCGATGGGCTGCGGAAGGGAGATTGATGTTGTGTCGCAGACAGAGGAGTGGGACAGCTGTGTCTGCGCGAGGATGAAATAAACCGAGACGAGCCGAGCCAAACCCAGCGGAGGCGGCGCAGTTATCTGTCCCGGACCGGGCCCACAACTAAAGTCCATCAGGGCTGAGCAGGAGGAGGAACCACTGAACTGCAGCTGGAGGACAGACGTGCGCGTGTATGGAAAAGTGTTCAGTTTAATTAATCATCCGCACATCACCGAGAAGGCCCCTGGCCATTATCAAGGCCCTCTGTTTGCACTACTTAAAAAAACAGTCTCCGTCTTATTAGAAAATGAATCAATATGCGTTGGATCCCTTGAGTTGCAGCCAACAGAATGTCACAGCCTCTTAAAAGCGCGGGTCAGTCTTTCCCGGGCCGTTGACGGATGGAGGGTTGAGGTCGGAGACACTTGGGCAAAATTGTTTCACACGTAGGGTCATCAACTTAAAATCTGCTTCTAATGTGCTTTCGAAGCATTAATAAAAGAAACCATAACAGTTAAAGAGAGAGAGAGATCTGTGTGTGTGTGTGTGTGTGTGTGTGAGGCTGGTGTTGATAGGTCCTGAGATGGCAGAGCAGCTAAAGTAAAGAGGGGTCTGGCAAAATGCTGCAATGTCTGTGTATTTGCTGGCAGCCTCGACGTGTGGAGGAGTTACCGTTTGTGTCTGTGGATTTAAGCTCATCTGTTGACGTGTTTCTATCGACACACCAAAGCCCCAGAAGTGAAAGGAGAAATTCATTCATTGGTGCTGAGGAGAGAAGAGAGCTGTACGATGTTAAACAGATAAAAATAAAATAAATCCAGTAAACTCCGAGGGATGGAAACATGTTGACTTTGCTTGTGGTCTGGGTCCAGGTTAGGAGCTAGACACAGATTTTTGTTTTTCTACTTTCTTCAACACTGGACTGTTTTTTTTTTTTTCCAATTTTCTCTTGATTTCTCAGAAATGTGTCATGGCTCTCGGTGAAGAGAAAATCAGAGATCTTTAGAGGACTGTGATTCATGATTGTGTGTAATTTGCCGACGGCAATTTTAAATGTGTCAAGATCGAATGCTCTCACTTTTCTGCCTCAGGTCCATGTATTTGTTTAATTGGGACTTAACACAGTGTTTGGGGTTTTTCAAGAAGATCCTTGAAGTCAGCCATCGTTACCTATCACCATGATGCAATGGTTCTGTATTATCTACTTAAGTTGACAGGCCCGTTAATTACATTGTAGCAAACTATGCATTGGTCTGATGTGGCACTGTTTAGTGTGATATAGTTTGTGATATTGTTTCTTGTAATTGTAATTCTTGTGACTTGTATCTTTGTTAATTCATTGAGTCTACATTTATTGCAGAGTGACGTAGAGTGCTGCGCAGAAATGATATTAAGTGTTGATGAAAGATTTTGCTGCAGATGTGTCAATGTTTTGACAAATGCTTTAATTTTTAATTGACTTCAAGGATTCTCTGGGATCAAGTATTGCATTTAGATAATCAATCCACATAAATCTAAAATCTTTTCTTACTCTCCTCTTTTTTCAAGACAATGACTGAGGCAACATCAGAGACTCGTTTGTGTCTTTTTCCCGATTCGTTTTGAAGAAAGAAAAAAAAATCTGTCCACATGACATACATGAAAACGACAGAGCGCTGTAGTACGGCCTCCACGCCTGAATGGCACTGCAACGCCGCCAGAGAAATACACCACAAACAGAGAAGAGGACATGAAACATGCGCATCAAACTCTTCAGATGTGAACAAACACAAGAAGAAAAAGAGGCGTAAGACGGAGAAGAAGACGGATTTGATGCGGAAAAGAATGCACGAGCATGAAAGGAGACGTTCTTGTGGACCCACCACAAGGTAGAACTTCGGATTCGTACAAATTGGACTACAACTAATCCACCATTGTTGTTGTTGTTGTTGGTGGTGGGTTGAGATTTCCCCCACTCTGGCTCCAACACTGGCGCACCTGTCTTCGCACCTCACATTCCCCCGTCCCCACGTGGACAGACCACCGATTCACCAAAACAGGTCTCTTGGCCAGTCCTGGTAAACCCTATCGTTTCCACTGCAGCCGATCTCTCGGACCCGACGGGGAACAGATGGCGCTGAGAGGCCAGCGTTCTGTGGGACACCACGAACGCTAGAGATTTTCCATCGTTTTACTCCTCAATCCACAACATTATTATAATCCCAAGTGTAATACCTGGTACAATTCTGAGTCATCCTTGCGCAGGCCAGCCGCGGGCATTTGTGAGTCCACCCGGCCCTGCAGATCGCTGACCTCACATCCATTCATAACGTTCATCATGTTTCACCGACACACACAACTTCACAGGACCATCAAGGGGGAAGCGGAGGAGATGGGCCAGAGGAGTCTTTATGTGTTTTATTTGGAAACCTGAGCCCGTGCCGGTAATTGCCCAAAATGACTCTAATCGTAATTGACGGTCTGGCTTTCTACTTTGTCTGCGTAAAAATTCCGGAATGACGGGGGCCACGGCGACTCCGTTAAAAGTCTGGACACGGTAACGCACACAATCTTTATCCATCAGAGGAGGACTTTATGTCTGTCTGTCTGCCCTTTTGTCCTTTGCTGCGCACACGCCGGCTTCAACACTCTGGTGCATGCGCGTGAGAGAGAGAGAAAGAGAGAGAGAGAGAGAGAGAGAGCGAGAGAGAGAGAGAGAGAGAGAGACGGTGTTCCAGAGGTGAGTGGTGGTGATTTCTGACAGCCGTCTCGGCGTTGACAAGCTCTGACGCGTTGCTTGGTCTGACATCACACGCTCACTCACACGTTCTCCCCTCAACAGACGAATGGCAAACACACCCTGATGCTGCGTTGGTTCAGAGTTGCTAAAGCTGTAAATCTGTATCAGTGTGTTTTTCATCCTGCATGGGACAAAGCGAAGCGAGGCAAAGTGGTTTTACAGACGTTTTGCGTCATTTTCAAGCTCTGGACGAGGGGGAGTGTTGATACATGTTTAAAGTCTGCTACAAACTTCGGTTTGGGCCCCAATCAGTCAAATGCTTTGCCATGACAACTGTGCGGGAGTACAGGCGGCGTTCATCGACGATTGAATGGTGCATATTTGAGGGCGTGGCTTCTTGACTGAGCTGCGCTCCACCCGCGGGCTCATGGTGCAACGGCAACAACAACAAACGCTGTACTGGCGGAGAAGGTAGTGAGTTCACACGGACGTTTGTCGTTTCGAACCAAGGTGCCAAAGTTGAACCAATGATGAATCTTCCTCCTCTTGCCACGTAGTCATCCCACTTGAGCCAATGGCGAGCCTGCTACCACACGAGCTGCAGCCAGTACAGACTGAGGGCTTCATCTCTTACATCCATACGTGGATCTACAATCCTGAGCATTGGGTGTGCTTTAAACCCGCGGTTGGACTTTACAGATTGACGTTCAAACGTGAACCGGGGACCAACCTACTCTTTTCTACTGGGAAAGTATTGGTCCGGTTTTGTGCCGCACGCTGTGAATGAAAGCTTGTGCCGCTGGCCAAGGGGTACGTACCTGGCTCGTGGCCGGCTCCGGTGGCCAGGGCAGGCATGGCTCCTGCCTGCTGTTTCCTGGTTCCCCTCGGGCTGTGGAAAGTGACAGCGGGGCGTCAGGAGTCGAGGGGCTTCTTGGAAACGGCTTTCCCCCGGGAGCAGCTGGATGTGAGGGCGGGATTTATGCCATGGAGCCCTGCAGGAGGACAAGACTTTTTTAGAGTCTACTAGTGTCTATGTTTGAGCGTGTGTCACGGGGGCAACAAAGATACCTGCGGCCACGCAAGGAAATATTTGCCAAAGGAGCAAATACTGTGCGCGAATATGTGCTGTGTGTGTGTCGACGGTGTGCTCAGAGCTGGCACTGGGTGTTTACCACCTTGACACGGGTGAACATCGCGCTTTGCACAGGAGCCGAGCTCAACGCGCAGCGACTCGGACACGCGCGCAACACGCACTTGCAGCCACGCCGCCCGCTATTCAGCTTCCAGCGGAAACAACGGGGGAACTTTATCCCGCGGAGGGGAGAGGAAGCATCCGAACACAACAGCGCTGCGACAGATCAAGCAGGCGCGGAAAAGCATCGCTTCGTAAATATCGGCAGTCGACTGGAAAGCCAGGTAGAGCGGGAACAGGCAAACGGGGGCTGAAGAACACGTGCACACGCCGTGGCTCATTGAACCCACTCGCCCATCGCCCTGATGGCATGGACGGACGTGTGCGGACACACACACACACACACACACACACACACACACACACACACACACACACACACACACACACACACACACACACACTTAGTACAATAAACTCCAAACAATACAGGAAAAAAAAACGGTCTCGATACTCTGAAACTAACTCGGAATGATTTATTCCCCCTTCAACATTTCCACAATATGCTGTCACTGCTTATTGTTTTCTGTGTTGCATGTTGTGTGCAGAGCTTTTTAACAAATGGCCTTTAAGTAATAAGTGACATTTACACTTTGCCCTGTCCATAGGTGTATGTATATGGAAGGTGTTCCTACTTCACAAGTCTCATTGTGGATGGAGCACTTCCTCTGGAAAACACTTACAGAGGCTGTTCGAGTGCCTCGTTAAGGTGTTATTCCTACCCAGTTTATCTGCAATGAAGAATTTGATCTCGTGGTTATCACGGATATTGGAATGATTCATTGATCTTCTGCTATTTTTTTTTCCCCCATACATTTTAGGCGCATACGTGCATAGATACTGTGCATACTGTACAGACACACACACACACAAGTGGAACGCACCACCAGAAACATCTGCAGGTCCACTCGTCCAGCTAAGTCCTGCCAGCTCTATCTAAAAAGAATGGAAAACGATTACATATGATCCTTTCAGACATTTTCTGCAGATAAATGACCCATTACATGCCAGTCTTCATGACCGGTGGCCAAATCAAACCCAGTTACCTACGGCGCGGGGGTCTATTGGGTCCAACTGGCTTTTGCACTTCAGTGACAGAAAAGGCAAGAAACACATGACGGCTGGGACTGAGCTGCATTCTGCCCCCCCCCCCCCCCCCCTCCGCCCCCCGCCCGGC
>JAFBJT010108234.1:20211-34671 GCA_016785325.1 Chascanopsetta lugubris
TAACCCTAACATGGACCTAACATGGACCTAACATTAACCCTAACATGGACCTAACATGGACCTAACATTAACCCTAACATGGACCTAACACGGACCTAACATTAACCCTAACATGGACCTAACATGGACCTAACATGGACCCAACATGGACCTAACATGGACCGTCCCAAACAGGGAGGCGACGGGCCGAGACACGCTGGACCCTGGTCCGAAGGCTCTGTGTCCAAAACATGAGTCAAATCGGTGGAATTGATCCATACGATCACAGCGATTGGACGAGAGGTTTCAACGACCGGCAGCCATCGTCGGAAGCCGAGCTCGAGTTAGTTATTATACCGGCCAAGATTTAGGAATGTTTAGTCTTTGAGGGCTCGGGGACTCTCGGACTTTGGGTCGGTGCGAGACCTCCCAATGTTTGGTCTTAAAGAGAAGACGTGGTCATTCCGGAGGTACGTAAACAACTCGCCAGTCGGACGGACGGAGGCGCTCGGTCGCAGCGCATTAGGAACTGTGTTGTTTCCTAAACACAGGAAACTGCTTATTGGATCAAAACTACAGTTGGAGCTCGTCTGCCCCGTTACAGGAAGTCGAAGGAGCCATCAACTGTCACGGTGCATCATTCCGTTAAGTCCGAATCTGCGTCTTTACCAAAGTGTCAGCGTGTCCCTTCGTCTTGTTTTTCACTCACACGTGTTGGTGTCTGCTGGACAAACTTCTTTCAGACAAACTCTTTCTGGCCTGGAATCCACTCTGCGTTTCATCCTCTTCGACGCTCTGTGGCCGCAGCTGTTTGCCGGCCGGCGACTGAAGTCCGAGCTCCTCGTCTTTGTTTCCGCGTCGGAAATGAGGTCAATCTCAGCCCGTTCTTTTCCTGAAGCGATGGTGTGAATGTGGCGGTTAAAGACGCGGCGCGTTTACTCCGTGTTTTGAACTTGTTCAAACTAAAGAACTGAACACAAAGGCAGCGATGTGCAGGCGGTCGGCGTAAACACACTTTCCAGATGCCCCCGAAGCCCCAGGATGCAGTGCGGTTTTTCTCTCTGTGACTTCACCCTTTGGAGCCCTATTTTGAAAAGCTCCGTCTCTGTGTGATGTGAACTCAGAAGCATCAGGTTTATGATGTCATTGTTGTGAATACATTTGACCTTTGACCTTTGAGCTGCAGGGTGAGTGAGGTCACCTCTTTCATCCTCTTGACTCTGGTTACCAAGGTTACAGACGGTCAGCTGCATGCCCCCCCCGGTCTCATCTGCTGTTATTCTGACCAAGGCGGTGGGAGGCAACGAGGTAACACTCTCACATGTTACTGCTGGAGATCACAGGCACACGTGTTGTCATGGTGACCGGTGTGTGTGTGTGTGTGTGTGTGTGTGTGTGTGTGTGTGTCTCCCCAGGCTGCTGCCATCTTTAACTCAGCGTTCGGGAGCTTCTTGGTGAGATGTTTGTTGGTGAGACAGTGAATTATGAACAAGTGAAGAAGGTTCTGGTTATAATTCTGCGTTTGGCCTGCAGGGGATCGTTGTGACTCCACTGCTGCTGCTGCTCTTTGTAAGTCCAAAACACACACACACACACACACACACACACACACACAAAGTTCAGATCTCTGAGTGAATGTCAGGGTTCAGTTCCACCATCGATCAGTCAGTGTCAGCTGTCAATCATTTTTTATCATCAAAGACCTAATCAGAAACCAAAGTGATCAGAAACACTAGGGGGCGTCATCATCATCTGGTCCGTGTTTCTAATTGATCCAGAAATACATATTTTACATGTTTTTGTTGAAACAAAGACACAAAATAAAAACATGACATCATCAGGAGAGGAAATGAACAAACATGAATAATTACAAACATCCATTTCACTTTGTTTTAGTTTTGAGCAAGTGTCAATCAGATACTGTATCAGATACTGTATCAGATACAGTATCAGATACTGTATTAGGTACAGTATCAGATACTGTATCAGATACTGTATCAGGTACAGTATGAGATACTGTATCAGATACTGTATCAGGTACTGTATCAGGTACAGTATCAGATACTGTATCAGATACTGTATCAGATACTGTATCTGATACTGTATCAGGTACAGTATCAGATACTGTATTAGGTACAGTATCAGATACTGTATCAGATACTGTATCAGATACTGTATCAGGTACAGTATCAGATACTGTATCAGGTACAGTATCAGATACTGTATCAGGTACAGTATCAGATACTGTATCAGGTACAGTATCAGATACTGTATCAGGTACAGTATCAGATACTGTATCAGGTACAGTATCAGATACTGTATCAGGTACAGTATCAGATACTGTATCAGGTACAGTATCAGATACTGTATCAGGTACAGTATCAGATACTGTATCAGGTACAGTATCAGATACTGTATCAGGTACAGTATCAGATACTGTATCAGGTACAGTATCAGATACTGTATCAGGTACAGTATCAGATACTGTATCAGGTACAGTATCAGATACTGTATCAGGTACAGTATCAGATACTGTATCAGGTACAGTATCAGATACTGTATCAGGTACAGTATCAGATACTGTATCAGGTACAGTATCAGATACTGTATCAGGTACAGTATCAGATACTGTATCAGGTACAGTATCAGATACTGTATCAGGTACAGTATCAGATACTGTATCAGGTACAGTATCAGATACTGTATCAGGTACAGTATCAGATACTGTATCAGGTACAGTATCAGATACTGTATCAGGTACAGTATCAGATACTGTATCAGGTACAGTATCAGATACTGTATCAGGTACAGTATCAGATACTGTATCAGGTACAGTATCAGATACTGTATCAGGTACAGTATCAGATACTGTATCAGGTACAGTATCAGATACTGTATCAGGTACAGTATCAGATACTGTATCAGGTACAGTATCAGATACTGTATCAGGTACAGTATGAGATGTGTACTGTATCAGGTACAGTATGAGATGTGTACTGTATCAGGTACAGTATGAGATGTGTACTGTATCAGGTACAGTATGAGATGTGTACTGTATCAGGTACAGTATGAGATGTGTACTGTATCAGGTACAGTATGAGATGTGTACTGTATCAGGTACAGTATGAGATGTGTACTGTATCAGGTACAGTATGAGATGTGTACTGTATCAGGTACAGTATGAGATGTGTACTGTATCAGGTACAGTATGAGATGTGTACTGTATCAGGTACAGTATCAGGTACAGTATGAGATGTGTACTGTATCAGGTACAGTATCAGGTACAGTATGAGATGTGTACTGTATCAGGTACAGTATCAGGTACAGTATGAGATGTGTACTGTATCAGGTACAGTATCAGGTACAGTATGAGATGTGTACTGTATCAGGTACAGTATCAGGTACAGTATGAGATGTGTACTGTATCAGGTACAGTATCAGGTACAGTATGAGATGTGTACTGTATCAGGTACAGTATCAGGTACAGTATGAGATGTGTACTGTATCAGGTACAGTATCAGGTACAGTATGAGATGTGTACTGTATCAGGTACAGTATCAGGTACAGTATGAGATGTGTACTGTATCAGGTACAGTATCAGGTACAGTATGAGATGTGTACTGTATCAGGTACAGTATCAGGTACAGTATGAGATGTGTACTGTATCAGGTACAGTATCAGGTACAGTATGAGATGTGTACTGTATCAGGTACAGTATCAGGTACAGTATGAGATGTGTACTGTATCAGGTACAGTATCAGGTACAGTATGAGATGTGTACTGTATCAGGTACAGTATCAGGTACAGTATGAGATGTGTACTGTATCAGGTACAGTATCAGGTACAGTATGAGATGTGTACTGTATCAGGTACAGTATCAGGTACAGTATGAGATGTGTACTGTATCAGGTACAGTATCAGGTACAGTATGAGATGTGTACTGTATCAGGTACAGTATCAGGTACAGTATGAGATGTGTACTGTATCAGGTACAGTATCAGGTACAGTATGAGATGTGTACTGTATCAGGTACAGTATCAGGTACAGTATGAGATGTGTACTGTATCAGGTACAGTATCAGGTACAGTATGAGATGTGTACTGTATCAGGTACAGTATCAGGTACAGTATGAGATGTGTACTGTATCAGGTACAGTATCAGGTACAGTATGAGATGTGTACTGTATCAGGTACAGTATCAGGTACAGTATGAGATGTGTACTGTATCAGGTACAGTATCAGGTACAGTATGAGATGTGTACTGTATCAGGTACAGTATCAGGTACAGTATGAGATGTGTACTGTATCAGGTACAGTATCAGGTACAGTATGAGATGTGTACTGTATCAGGTACAGTATCAGGTACAGTATGAGATGTGTACTGTATCAGGTACAGTATCAGGTACAGTATGAGATGTGTACTGTATCAGGTACAGTATCAGGTACAGTATGAGATGTGTACTGTATCAGGTACAGTATCAGGTACAGTATGAGATGTGTACTGTATCAGGTACAGTATCAGGTACAGTATGAGATGTGTACTGTATCAGGTACAGTATCAGGTACAGTATGAGATGTGTACTGTATCAGGTACAGTATCAGGTACAGTATGAGATGTGTACTGTATCAGGTACAGTATCAGGTACAGTATGAGATGTGTACTGTATCAGGTACAGTATCAGGTACAGTATGAGATGTGTACTGTATCAGGTACAGTATCAGGTACAGTATGAGATGTGTACTGTATCAGGTACAGTATCAGGTACAGTGGGGGGGGGGGGGGGGGGGGGGGGGTGTGTCCCTCCTGGGTGCAGTAAACCAAATCTGCTGAGTCACTTTGCTGCATTGGAGTGAGGCAGGGAGCCAATCAGCTTCCAGCTCCAAAGTGAAGCAGAGCTTCCTCTGAATTCCTCTCGTGTTCACGCCTCGTTTTTCATCTCCTGTCTGTTTTTGAAACAGTGAAGATGCGATAACTGACAGGAGTATTTAAAGTACTTCAGATTCCAATACATCAAAATGAAATGACATTAAACAGAATTGAATTCAATCGCTTGAATTAAATTGAATTAAATTCAGAAAAATAAAAATGTCAGTGCTACCATCTAATCCTAGTACAGTGAATCGTACCGGCGATGTTTTGGCAGGTTTACAGCTTTGACGCATGAAGGTCCGTTTCATTTCAGAGTTGGATGTGCTGCCATCTAGTGGTGAGTTTGCATGTTGCAGCTCAGCAGCTCAGAGAGGAGGCGCTCGGTCGTTGTGAAACGGCTCCGGGACGGTTCCGGGAGTCAGACTCAGACAGTTCGTCCTGTGGTTGATCATTTATTTCAGTATGAACACAAACCGTCATGTGCCTCTAACAAACACCCCCAGGGGGCAGGAGTGAGGCGCACAGGTGTCGGAGTGTTGAAGCCACGACTGGCCGGACAGAAGCTGTTTTTGTTTATACTCAAACACAATAAGGGCACTGCAGGGTGGAGACGACGACAACAACAACAACACAAACAGAGCAGAGGTGGATTTCGCTCAGAGATGGCACGAAAAATAAATTGGATTCAAACTAATATTTTGTTCTCTTTCGTGGTTGCACCGTTCGGACAAGGCAGAAATTATAACAACAACAACAATAATAATAATAATAAACAACATCAGGCACAAGAAGATTCTAAGACTTAAAACTAAATCTTGTGTTTCAGCAACGAATTCGAATTCAAACAAAACGTAACTGTACTGGTGACGTGTTACGACATTTGTATCATGGTGCGGGTTTTAATTCGTGATCATTTAAAATATGTTAATATATATTTTGTCATATTTCACAATAAGAGTTGATGTGCTCGTGTCGGAAAAGGAAAAAGACAAATGGAAAAATGGATCCACACTTTTTCCAGAGTTGTGTTTTGTGCGGGGAAAACGGGAGGAGGAACTGCTGAGTCAGCATTTGTGTACATTTGTGCGTCAACAACGAAACAAAGCATTTGTACAATCTTCAGTTTACGTATTCTACACGACGGGGGAAATGAGGGAAAAGCACGTTAGCGTTTTCTGGAACATTTCCGGAAAACTTCTGGACTTTGGTGCAAAGTGATGATTCCGACACATCAACACATTTCTGTTCTGCCATCTGACGGATTATAGATCGACTAAGTGCGATAATCTGAGGAGGAAGCTCGTTACTGAGGACATGAGACGGGAAGTGGGGAAATGAGACAGGAAGTGGGGATAGGAGACAGGAAGTGGATAAACACCTATTCAATTCTACAGGTTTGCGTTTACGTTCAAGTGTTTTCCTGAAGTCATTGCACCTCCCTTCGATTTCTACTTGACTGTGAAACACATCCGACCTCCCATTGGCTCAACTTAATCCAATCAGAGGAGAGGATAAGCAGGGATGGAAGAGGGAGGGAAGGGGAGGGGGGGCACAGACATCGGGCAGCAGGAAGTGGGCGGAGCCCTGAGGCGGCGCCACGTTTACTGGACCTCGGTGACGGCCTGGTGGATGGACTGAGCGATGTAGTCGATGTTGTTGGAGGTGAGGCCGCACATGTTGATGCGGCCGCTGGCCATCAGGTACACGTGCCTCTCTTTGATCATGTACTCCACCTGTTTGGCTGCAGGGCACACGACAACACGCTAAGGTCACGCCAAGCCTTTATCGTCCTTCTTTGAAAGTCACACATGCATCACATGCAGGAAGAGGACGGCCTGGTGGTACGACAGGGGGGCGGGGCTTTGAGGCATGCTTGCGCAGTGTTTGTAGTTTCTCCAAGTAACAGGCACTTATCTGCAATTTCTGGATTCTTTAACGGAGTAAACTACTTATGTTTTCATGTGTGTGTGTGTGTGTGTGTGTGTGTGTGTGTGAGACTCACGGTTGAGGCCGGTGAAGCTGAACATTCCGATCTGCTGGGTGATGTGGTCCCAGGTCCCCGGCGTTCCCAGAGCCTGGAGCTTAGACTTCAGCTGATCCCTCATCAGCAGAACCCGGTCGGCCATGGTCTTCACGTTTCCCTTCCTACAGGAAACATGTGGAATCATTACACAACTATAAACAAGAGGCTGCGCGGCGCTCGCAGGGCAGATCCTACATACTGCACCTTTAATACGGACACAATGATCCTTTAACGGCAAGTCAGGCTCCCTCTGTTGACCTCCGAGCACGTTGGAGTCGCCTCCAGGGGGCGCCGTGCTTCCCGCTTTATCACTGTTTTTGTAACCAACGCTCACTATGACATCATAGAGCCCCGGACGTACATATATGGTCATTGGGTCCAGACACGCAGGCAACATGACCACGCCCTCAGAGCAGAGGGACACGCCTCTCTGGCTGTTCATCCACGAGCAGAAACCTCGGCGTCTGACGGAGGAGTGAAACCTGCAGTTCACAGAGTGGCCACTAGAGGCTGACTCCAAAACTGAGTCTGACTCCATGTTACACCAAACATGTTTGAAGCCTGATAAAAACTACACTTTAGCTCTCGACCAATCCCGTGACACCTGAATCTGTCAATAACTCGCTAATTTTTTATTCTATCAACGTTTGAAATTGTGCATAATTAAGGGGCGGGGCCTCTTGAGTGACACCTGGGAAGAATTTTCTGTGGATGCTGGGACAGCACCGTGGGCCCGCCCCCACCTCTACCTGTGCTCCGCCTCTTTGCCAGTTTTTGGATAAACCTGGAAGTGGGAGGAGTTAGCTATGGGCAAGATGGCCGACGAGTGAACCGCCCACTACGAGCCTCATAGACACTCTGCACAAACCCGTGGGTGACGTCCATCTTTATGTAGTCTACGCTCAAGCAGGTGACGATGTGAAGGCGGAGCTTCAGGAGGAAGTGGGCTTTTAAGGAGGGGGCGGGGTTTCAGAGACATAAAGGCTAATTCCAGCTGTTTGAGACGTGAAATGAAGGATCCATGAGGTTTTGTTTTCGATATAAATAGGTTTTTTTGAGCAGTCAATATTTTTAAATGAAAATAAATTGATTGTCTGAGTTCTAATCCCGCCCACGTGGGACGTACCATTCCTCGAAGAGCTCGGGGCAGTTGAGCGTCTTGCTGACGATGCGCGCTCCCTGAGACGGGGGGTTGGACCAGGTGGTTCGGACAATCTTCTCCATCTGGGACATGATGCGGGTCAGGTTCTCACTGTCCTTGGCGACCACCGTCATGTTCCCCACTCTCTCATCTGATCACAGCCGGAGGGGGAGGAGTCACATGACTGAGGATGACGCCAACAGATGTGTGTGAAGTGTGAACTCACTGTACAGGCCAAAGTTCTTGGAGAAGGACTGAGCGATGAAGAGCTCGAAGCCCTCGGACACGAAGAAGCGAATGGCCCAGGCGTCTTTGTCCAGGTTTCCTGAGGCGAAGCCCTGATAGGCCGAGTCGAAGAACACAAACAGGTTCCTCCTCTGGAGAACACGAGAACAGGACAGTCACATTCCATGTTCAACGCAGGGCTTTGATCATTCTGCCATTTTACAGGAGATGCAGCTTCTCCCGGAGGAACCGACCTTCATGACCTCTGCGATCTGCCTCCACTCGTCCTGAGTGGGGTCGGTGCCGGTGGGGTTGTGGGCGCAGGCGTGGAGAACAAAGATGGAGTGTTCTGGAGCTTTCTGTGGAGGCGGAGGTCAGAGGTCACAGTTCAAAAATACACATCTGACCCTTTGATCTTCTCTTACACATTTGATCTTTACATGTATTTCTAAAAAACGCATTCCTTCAGTAAACAACAGTCAAACAAAGATCTGGTTTAATTGAACTAATTAAGAAAAAACACGAATTTGACCCCGCCCCCTGAAACAGAACTTTAAATTCATCTGTATGTTTCATTAGTTATCATCAAAGAGTTGGATACATATTAAATGTTTGATTAAAGAAATAGAAATGGAGACTTCACTAATCTGCACTATTTTGAGTTGTGTTTGTGTTTGAGGCCCCGCCCACCTCTGCCTTTCATGGCTCACCATGAAACGTGACTCTACCTCAGCCAATCAGCATCACTTATACGCTTGTCTCCGCCCCCTCAGCCAAGGACAGACAAACCGAGCAGCAGCTTCTGTGACTCAGACTCTGGTCTGGTGAGAACAGCTTCCTGAGCTTCATTAAAGCAACAGGACGCGTGTAACCATGGAAACGGAGAGCGTTTTGGTTTGCAGGTGTTTAAATATGCTAATGAGCCGCTCGGGTACAAACATGTGACCTGAGCGTTAAATACGATTATAAAGGGCTCAGAACGTCAGGCGGCGGAGGGAAAAGAATTTCAGTCACGGGTCAGAGTGAAGTTGATTCTGTAACTTCCTGTTTGACGTCAGTGAATCTTAATGTATAATTTAATATTTACAAACAAGATGTTTTTGTCTTTTCTCACCTTAGGCGCTGCAGAGTTTAAGCTTTTTTATGAATACTTCATTTTCAAAGTCTGATGGTAACATGTGACTTATCCACAGAACTGAATCCGGGCGTCATCAAAGATCTTAGCAGACGTGACAGGAGGCCTCACTCCTTTTATATCAGCTCTCTTCATCTCTATTATTCCTTTCTTTACTGTCGTGGTGCAAAAGCCCAGAAACCCTCCTGACCTCCAGGTCGTCCAGGAGCCCGGCGAGGTCCAGGCCCCTCTTGGCAGCGTCCCAGTAGTGGTAGGGCCGGATGTCTTTGAACCCAGCGTCAGCAAACACACCATTGTGGTTTTCTGGGATCAATGACAACATGAACAGGAGTGAAGGTGTCGTTCAATCACATGATTGATTCATCACAGAGGAGAAAGAGCAGATTTCACCTCTTGATCATCATATTTTCTGTAACAGTGTCTCTGTCACAGAAAATGTTTTTAACAGACCACCAGAACCAGAACCAGAGCCAGAACCAGGACACTGGAACAAACACACTTCCCTCGGGACTCATTCAGGACAAAAATGTCAGCTTCCAACACAATTTGTTTCTTTTTGATAAATGTCTTAAACAACTTCAACCTGTTGAAAACCACCAAACATTTCATCATGGGGAGGATTTGAACGTAAAGTGCATGTTTTCTGTGTAAACTCTGACCGAACCACGACTGATATAAAACCAGTGGCTTACATCTGCTTTATGAAAACATCTGTGACTGCGACAGCGAGTCATCAAACCCTTTTAGAGGGTTCAAACCCTGAAGATGATTGAATGTGTGGTCGTTCTGAACAGAGCTGCAGTTTAAGACCTTTCAGAAAGAACTGCGTCTGTGAAGTGTTTCAGTGTTTCCGTGGAAACAGACATCAAGCAGTCGGAGGCTTGAGTACGACCTCTGCTTCTGACTGACCCCAGGTGGGCGCTGACACGTAGACGGGTGTGGACGTGTTGTTGGTGCCGTTGTACCAGCGCCTCAGGAACTCCGCCCCCACCCTCAGCGCTCCGGTCCCTCCCAGAGCCTGGACACCTCCCACCTGGGGGGGGGGGGGGCAACAACAGGACACTCGGGTTTGTTTCTTTCTCTCTGATGAAAGGAACGAAAACAAAGAGCCATGTTGCGTCTCTCACCCTCTTCTCCTGGATGGCGGCGCTGTCCTCGCCCAGAGCGACCTTGGAGGCGGCGGAGCGGAACTCGGGCAGACCCAGGATGGGCAGGTACTCGTGGTTCAGGCTGGAGTCGTCCACGATGAGCCGCTCCACTTTCTTCACCACCGGCAGAACCCAGGGCAGACAGTCGTCGGTGCGGTAAGCTGGGGGACCATAAACAACGTGACACGACTTCAAAACAGGAAGTCTCCAACACCTGGACTTTATGGCTCCACAGGTTTATCTGTTTTGAATGATGGAGTGAGGTCATCGCGCAGCCGGGTTTGTTTCTTGGTTCATTCTCGGCGTGTGAGCGCTTCGTTGTGTTTTGACTTTGAAGGTTCAAGTGTCGACTCTGCACTCAGACAATAACAGGAGAGCGATAACGTTTGAATAACAGCTTTGGTCTCGTCACGCGTCCTTCAAAGGAAACTATTGTCTATTGCATTTTCTATTCTATTCTTTTAGGTTTTCTTTTACAAAGAAATACAATACAATACAATCGCAGTTTGTTTCTTGACATGAAAACTGCTATTGTACAATGCAAAAATACAGGCTGGATAACAGCTATATTGATAATCAATGATATCATATAGATCATTACTGCCACCTACAGCTTCAGGTGAGTCGATCTAATGCTGAAGACGGATTAGTAATTAATAATAAATATGTTCTGTATGTTTGGATTTTAGTGTTTGAATTCCTCATCAGACCAAAATAAATCCATAGTGGTCAGGCTGCGATTATGCAACAGTGTCTCTGAAGGTCACCTTCAGACTAAATTAGGGCTGTGTGTGTGTGTGTGTGTGTGTGTGTGTGTGTGTGTGTGTGTGTGTGTGTGTTGGACATATCTGACTCCTGAAGAACTCTAGTGTGCTGAGGCCTGTGTGGATCAGTGTCCGGTATCAGAGCTGGAGACAACAAACCCACGGCAGCGTCGGTCACGTGAGGACGAGTGGCTCAGACTTAAAGGTGCCGACCGTCAAATACAGTTCACAACACACTCTGTTTCCTGGACTCGTCTTCGGTTGTAGACGGCCCCACGTCCTCATTGTAAATGAGAACCGGTGAAATAAAGGATTGTGTTGATGAAGCTGAATGATTGAATCCATGGCGACAGCGAGAAAGAGCAGGATAATTAATGCTATTCAATCCTGTCACAAAAGTGGGCGGAGCCGGAAAACTCTTCTGACGCATCGGAACAAACTGGTTTGGCAACAAGCTCCGTGGTTGGAGTTCGTGTTGATCAATTAGAAAGAGGTCAACATTAGAAAACGAGTCAAATATACTTCATTTTTCTATTCTACTAAAAACACTTCTAGCAACAGACTCCAGGTAAACATCGATTAATAACTATATGAAATGAGTAGAAAAAATCTAATTAAATTTAAAAAAGAACCCTTTCCAAACAGAGCCGCCCGTTTTCTCGCCCTCTTCCCCAAAGAGAGAGAAGCATCAATACAAGAAAAACCACGTTCCATTATATTGATAACTCTCCGCCCACGAACCAATAACCTGAATAAACACTCAGTTCAGCCCAGCACCGGACTTTGTTTCTGATGTTTGTTCTGTGATCCAGATGTTTCTCTCTCTGGAATCAGATGTGGGTCACTTGGTATTGATATTATATCCTGATCTGCTTGTGTGCAGGTTTCAGGATGTAATATTTGATTCTTTTTCAGGGTGATACTTTGCACAGTATGTTACCATCATATATTTACGTCACTTCCTCTTCTCGCAATAAAAAGTAAAAGTCTCTCGTCATGTTTCTTGCTGAGCGACTGGATTCATTAAGGCTGTTGTTTTTAATGACAGGAAGTAGTGAGACCTCGTTACTTAGAGTCCCAGTGTTTAGAATCAGATCATTCATTCATTTGATTTATATCAGTTAGAGTTATTGGAGGAATCCCTATAGCAATACAGACTGCTGCCCCCTGCTGGCCGACACACAGATGGAAAGGACAACGAGAAAAAGCTACTTTTCTTCTAAACTGGTAACTTGGGGACATGGTGACAATAATAATAATAATAATAATAATAATATATTTACTGAGTCTCAGTTACAAGTGTCTGTGTTTAGATTCACGGTTCAGACCAGTTATTCACCATTGTGACAGTTCAAGCTACGTACTTATAATACTGCCACCTGCTGTCAATGAATTTAACTACATCAGACACACAACCAGCCCCTTTAATGCTAATTTCATCCGGTAAAACTATGTAAACATGATGACAACCTGAGAAAGTGCCAGGTCAAACAGCAGAGAGTCAATAATAAAGATGTATTTACACTGAGGAGGATGGTGCGTTCAAGGACACATGGGGAGGGTGGGACAAACCCAAACACACTGATACTATTTCATTTGTTCTTTCTACATTCTGACGAAACAGCGACGAGTAATTTGAAGAATGATTCAAAGATGTAAACACTCTGTTTCCGTTCGTCTCAGTTCCATCCAGAGAAGAGTGGGATCCAGAATTAACTCGTGACCAAATGTCAACATGAATGGAGGCTAATTTGGACTCTGGCTCGTTAGCATTGAAGCTAACTAGCTTGTAGCGAAGGTCAAACCAACGGAGCCTCGTTAAATCACACCCGGAACACGGCGAGGCGGGCGAGGCCGAGGAGAACCACCGGAGCCGGGCGGCAGGAGCAGCGGGCTCAGTAGTGCTAAGTCATAGCAGGGGGCGCAGCTCAGCATTAGCATTAGCATTAGCATTAGCCAGCGACAGCTTCCCATCTCTTACCCCCGACTCCCAGGTTGACCTTCTGCGGGTGGCTGTCCTCCCTGAAGTCGGCGGTCAGCTTGAAGACGGCCACGGGAGTAGCCTGCGGGACGTCGGTGAACACGGACATGGTTCCCGGGAGGAGCAGCAGGTGACGGCGCGGTGCAGGAGGAGGAGGAGGCCGGGAGGGATGAGCCCTGATGCGGGGAGATGGAGAGAGTGAGGGGACGAGGCCGGCTTCACCTTCACCGCCTCAATCAGGACGGACCGGAGGAGGGGCACGTCAGCCAATAGGAGGGCACGTCAATGTGACGTAACACTGACGCAGCCAATGAGAATATAGACCTGGAAAGACACAATATTGTTTTATGTATTATGATTTTTACTTATTTCTTTTATGACAAAAATGCATTTGTCATTCACTTTGACATCAAAATACATATTTTTAAGGGTTTTAGATGTTTTGTTTGTTTGTTTGTTTTCCCTAAACTACATTGAACTGACTTTTTACTTCTTTACTGGATTTGACAGAAATAGAAAGAAAATCATATATTTCCTCAATAAAGTAGAAGTTATAACCATCTGACATGTGGCTGATGATAATGACCTCAGGGATTAGGGTTAGGATTAGGATTAGGGTTAGGATTAGGATTAGGGTTAGGGTTAGGGTTAGGGCCTTTGTTTCAGAATAAATCTTTCCTGACTCAATAACAAATAAAACAATATGAATAAGTCAGAGTAAATCTGCATCTGTTAGATCTCTAACCCTGACCCTAACTCTAACTAACCCTAACTCTAACTGACCCTAACTCTAACTAACCCTAACTCTAACTGACCCTAACTCTAACTAACCCTAACTCTAACTGACCCTAACTCTAACCCTAACCCTAACTAACCCTAACTCTAACTGACCCTAACTCTAACTGACCCTAACTCTAACTGACCCTAACTCTAACTGACCCTAACTCTAACTGACCCTAACTCTAACCCTAACTCTAACTAACCCTAACTCTAACTCACCCTAACTCTAACTAACCCTAACTCTAACTGACCCTAACTCTAACCCTAACTCTAACTAACCCTAACTCTAACTGACCCTAACTCTAACTGACCCTAATTCTAACTAACCCTAACTCTAACTAACCCTAACTCTAACTGACCCTAATTCTAACTAACCCTAACTCTAACTAACCCTAACTCTAACTGACCCTAATTC
>JAFBJT010108235.1:0-14349 GCA_016785325.1 Chascanopsetta lugubris
AGGCTTCAAATATAGTTTGTTTAAACAAATGTGTCCAGCAGACACCAACACATGTTCATCAGAAGCAAACAAACAAGCAGCAGCGTGGGACAGTGAGGTCAGTGTGTTGTTTACCTCGGAAATGACGACGCTCTTCTCTTTAACACGGTTAACAAGCTCAGCTCGGGTCCTTTACATCTCTTGTCCAGTCTCCGTGCTCGTATGGATCAATTCCACCGATTGGACTCTTGGTTTTTTAGATACCGAGCCTTCGGAACAGGGTCCAGCTTGTCTCGGTACGGTCCACCGTCCATTTATCCCCGTGTTTGTTCCTCTTTCTCTGCAGAACTGTGTCTAACTCAGCTGTGACAACAAACTACAACAATGGCGCCGGCGGCCCACAATGCATTGTGAGATCAGGTGCCCTTTCGAATCGCATAGTCAGGTTGAAGAGTGCTGCTGTTTGATTGACATCCTGTAGCGCAGACAGACACGCCCACTTAATCTAATGACGTCATGATCGTATCTGTGTTGCAAAGCGCCTCTTGACTTCTCCTGCTGAAGCTGCCACTGTTTTTCTTAAATGACTCAAACATGTGTTTAGGTCATTTTATACGGTTTCAACCATCTTGTTCGTGATACTTCTGCACCATAACAGTATGTTTAACTCCAAAAGTGAGGAAAACCACAATAGGTCCCCTTTAAACTATTACTTTTCACAGGAACAGCTGCTGTGTTTGTATTGGAAGCAGCTTCACTGACCATGATTCACACTCTGCCTCCTAATGAGCCCCCTGCTGAGTTCTGTTTGTAAGCTCCGTGGCTGTACTTCTGGCAGGTGTGAGGTCACGAAGCCTTTTGCAGCAGCCATGTAGTCACATCGTTATCCCCCTCCCTTTCCCCCCTAGTGAATGATGTGGAGGAGAGAGAGGGTCTACCTTCACTGGACAAACCAGGCTGGTACTCGCAGGGCAACTGGCCCCACCTTCACGAGCTGCTGAAAACCATGACGGGGAAAGCAGAGCCAAAGGTAAGCGCGCCAACTCGTATATATCACAGGAGCCTGCTGCCAGGCGCGTGGCCCCAGAACATCTCCGGCTCGCTTTGAGGTTGACTCCAACTTTGGTCTTGGCAGAAGTTGAAGGAGATGAGATGTTCTTGATAAGTCAGCTGAGGGAGATTCACACCGGTGTGATGGAGAGGAGGAAGGTGGGGTTTGGCACGACTGTGGACGAGGCTGCTGAGTGTCAACAGGCTGGGTGTCAACTGATGAGACAGTCGACTCACCTCACACCTGGATCATGCACAGTGCACCTTTAAAGCTTAAAGCCCGGAGATGTCATTATCGTAACTCATTTCACAATGACCTGAATCTTTACTGATATGTTTTTCAATAGTTAAAGGTACAGTGTGTAGGATTTTGGTCATTTCTTTGTCATTTTCTTTACAAAACAATTATTTAGACATTTTTCACAAATATGTAATCATCTGGGTGTATGACTTGCTTTTAACTTAACATAACCCTAAAATTAGCTCCAAGGGGATGTACAAAGCATCGTTTGAGCTTTAATGACAACTGAGGTTTACATCCGTTCTCCCGCATGCTCAGAAAGGAGGGGTGAGGTAATGGATACAGTATGCAACTTCACCAGTAGATGTCATCAAATTATACACACTGCATGTGATATTTACATAAATATTTAAATGAAGGACGGGTTTATCCAGGAAGTTACAATAGTTATCCTCTTATATCACAAACTGTTGCCTCCATTAGAATCAAATGTGACTTTACAGGCAGTCCATAAGATTTGCTGTCACCTCTGTTGGTAAAAATATTTACATACTGACATTTCTATGAATTTATAATCACCATAATGTATTTATTCCCTATTATCCTTAAATGATCTATTTAATCTGTACCTGTAGAAGCAGTTTTGCCATGTTTTTACAGTAGCTCAGAGCGGACACACTAAACATCTTTTGAGTTTTAATGACAAGTCGACCACAGGTTCTCCTTCATGCTCGGAAGGGCGAGGGTGAGGTGATGGATACAACATGCAACTTCACCACTAGATGTCACCAAATCTTACACACTGCACCGTGAAAGGATGTTTTCCAGATCAGGCAGATATGGAGCAATATCAGCAAACCTGAGCCCACCCAACAACACGTCATCATCTCCCTCCCCCCTCCCCCCTCCCTCTCCTCTCTTCGGCTCAATGCCCTCTCTGTTCCTCAGCCACGTGGAGAAAGCTCTTGTGGAATTCAACCTGCACTTTCAGCCATTTGAAACACTTCTCCAGGGTGACCTGAGGCGCTCTGAGTGTTAAGTGTGCACTTTTCTGCACTTTCACCTGAAAAGACTTAATG
The DNA here is from genome assembly GCA_016785325.1 of Chascanopsetta lugubris. Classification (NCBI taxonomy): domain Eukaryota; kingdom Metazoa; phylum Chordata; class Actinopteri; order Pleuronectiformes; family Bothidae; genus Chascanopsetta; species Chascanopsetta lugubris. Next base: position 2,350 of record JAFBJT010108235.1, read on the forward strand.
CCAGAGCTTTAAATGGAGGCATTCAGGCATTGAAGATTACAGTTCCTGCTCAGAACTGGAGTTTGCATTCAGTTCAGTCACTGAATGAAATTTAATTTAGCTTTATTTTACAGTTCAGCAATTTCTTTAATGTTTTCCTGTAGAATGAGAAGCAACAGATGTCCTGTTCAAGTTTGGAAAAGCCCTGAGAAACATCTTTTCCTGGTTGGATTGGGACAGCAAATTCAATGCATATTTATTTATTGATATTGTGTGAGCCTTTAAAGTTTGTATTAAGTGTAATAGTTGTGACAATCAAAGCTGCGGACCCAAACGCACAAACACACGGAGATGGGAAAGGCCTGAATCAGGATTATTCAGACCAGGGTCGTTACAGTGACAGGGGTTGACAGGTCACAAGGAGAAGGCAGAATCAAAGTCCAGGAGCAGGCAGGAATCAGGAACACAACAAGGAAGGGAAGCAACAAGGAACAAACACTGGAAAGCTGGAGTACATGACAATCTGGCAGTGAGTGAAGGGAGAAGGCAGCTTAAATTGGGAGAGGGACGGGAAGATAACGAGGGCAGGTGACACACATCGGGGCAATCAGGGGTGACACAAGGGGCAGGGGCAGTCCAGATACATGACAAGATGTGTTCAAGTTCACCTCACTTTGCGCTGACTCATGCAGAGATCAGAGGGGCAGGTTCATGTGACCATTCCCATCCACACCCTGGGTTGAGGGCCGGCTGTGTTCCGGTGGAAATGAGATTCCTGCAGCCCCCTCCCCTTCGGGCCGTCCAGCACCAGCAGCCACAATCGGTCCAGCTGTTTGTTTACATGTGGCCCTAATTTACAGCCTGATTTACAGTACGTCAGCTCGAGGAGGGTGAGGCCGCCCGGGGCAAACAACTGGTTTGCTGAAAATGTTCCCGAATGATTCAGCCTTCAGGTCATGTCGTGTCGTCTTCAACCGCTCATCCAGTAATCTGGGTCACAGCGTATTTCTACCAGTCCACATGGGGCCATTGGGGGGTATCGGTGTCAGGGGCAGTAACACTGCAGGAGGATCTGAGTGGGATTCGAACCAGTGACCTTTTTGCTTCCAAAGGCGACTGCTCTAACCATTGAGCAATTCTGCAAGAGCAAACTTGTATGGTCTCTGTCATACTTACTGGAAACAAAACATTCTTTATGTAGTTACCGAGGTGCAGTGAATATGACATTGTTTTGAGTTTAGAGCCGTGATGTCATCACGGTGCCGAATGGGCCCTAATGGGCAGGCTGGTTCCGGCCCATGGGCCATATGTTTGGCAGCCTAAGTATAGAGCATTCAACCATCTACTCCTCTCCTTGTGTTTAAGCTTTAACATACATCACTGTTTCTATATTTACATGTGGTGTCAACACAAGATAACTTCTGACTCCACTCTGGTTTCAATAACTCCGGGCTGTGTCTGAGGGGCAGAAAAGCAGAAGTTCAGAAGCAACGATGCTGTCGCCTACATTCATTTCCTAATGGTTCTTATTCATCATGAGTTAATGACTAACATGTCCCCTAAGTATCAACCGAAGTTCAACCAAATTCCAGTCACCAATCTGCTTCCTGTTAAGTGGCCTGTGTATCTGAAGAGTCACATGTGTTGAGGGCGTGTCCATAAGTACTCTCTGAACATGATGCTGGGACTGAAAATTAGCATTTTATAATGAAAAAAATACCAAAATAAAGTATTTTTAAATGAAAAGCAGCTGTGGTCTATAATGTGGCTTTTATTTTGCAGAAATTAATAGAATGCAGTGATTCTGCAACAGTACAAGGACTCGTGTATTTCCATGATATGAAGCTTTGAGAATTTAGAAGAGCAAACCATGAAACTATTGATAGTTACATGATCCATCTGCTATAATCCTGCCTCCTCTGCGCGGTAACTGCTGAGTGACTTCTTTATAGTGCGGCTGCAGTGTAAAGGAAGCGTGGAGGCCAGAGTCCACGGTTAATCCGAGGCTAAACGGAGGCTTGGACAGATTGGATAAAGTTACACTTTACTCCGTAAAGAACAAAATACCATGTTGACATTCCCTGGGTTTGTTGTTACATATATACGGTGTATATGTGAAGGTGGAGGCGGCGGAGGAGGCAGACCGACACCAACACTTGGAGGAATCACTGTCCTCGCGTTTCTTTAAATGACCACGTTCATTGTGATGACTGAACTTTTCTTTTCTCTGTCCAGCGTCTGCGTGTTTGTACGCACATCGGGTCGATCCTCCGAGGTGCGACACCGAGGGCGGAGGAGCGGAGACAGAAGTGACATGTACATCAGATAAATAACCTGCGTTTGTTTCATCAAATAATGAGGTATAGACCTGTAATGAAAGGTAACCTTATATACGGCATCTGTTGGGATCTGGCGCGATATAGAAAATTAAAATAAATTAAATAAACTCGATCCTCCGGGAGGGGGGGGTGGTGGCGCCGTTGGTGTCCCCCCCCCGGGGCGCCGTTGGTGCCCCCCCCCCCCATAGAATGGTAGGGGAAACACTGCTTTGTCTATCTCCAGTCATCTTCCCTCGCACCAGTCCCTCTCCTAACAGAAAGAAATGGGAAGTCGATGGGATTTGAAGCTTCGTGCTTGAACCTTTGCCTTTGGAATGTCTGAGTGAAACCTGCCTCAACTCGCTGGTCTTCTTCAGACATGAGGGACGGAGGAGAAGTGATGGTCAGCGAGGTTGTAATGAGCTTTGCAGTCCCGTCGTGTCTGGTCTGCTTCACCCTGGGGGGTTAGGGTGGGGGGGCATTAAGTATCGGGTCACCTTTGACTGAGTTTTCCAGCTGCTGCTGAAAGAGGAGCACTGTGATGTCTCAGCGTGGGATTTGAACATGTGTGTCCTCTCTCTTCCCTTCATGTCGGTGTCCTGCAGGTGGCCTATTTTGGAGATAGCATGCGATCAGACATGTTCCCCGCCAGCAGCTTCGGGAAGTGGGAGACGGTGATGATAGTAGAGGAAATGGAGGGGGACGGGATCCCGAAGAGCGACGCGGCAAAGTGTAACGAGGCCCAAGTGGAGCCGCTGGAGAAAAAGGGAAAGTTTGAGGTGAGTTCACTCAAACAGCTATTTTCACTTAGCTGCCTGCTGCCCACCCACCAACCCCCACCCCCGCCACACTGTGTGCGCACGCCCATACGTACTGTTACTTTGCTGCCATCAAATGTGTGGATGAACATATTGGCACCTTCAAAGTATCATAGGCACGTTGCTTTGATGGCGTAAATAAAGGACGTGTGAAAGTGTGAGTGTTGATTTGACACATCTGCTCCAGGTGTGAAGCATAAAGGCACAGAGCACATATGGGAAAACTATGAGATGATGTGAAATGTCCTGAATCTCACTCGAAAGTCACTTGAGTCGGTGTCAACAGAGACTCAAGAGTTGACAAGACTAAGATGAATGTGAGGAGAGATGATTTGACTTGATTGATTGATTGATTTGATGTTTATCTGCAATAATGATCTTATCAGAGTTTTAAATCTACCATCTAATTGTTTGCATGTGTGGTTTATTTGTAATTTAAATTGTACAGCGTGTACCATTGTCTGACATCCAGGGGTGAATGTTTACACTGCAGCTGAATATCCCGCACTTCACCTTTCTCTTCCAAAGATTCAGGACGGACGTCACTGTTGTCACACATCACCGTGACGACTGCAGAATCCTTTATGTCTGATTCCTCTTGTCCCCGTCAGACGCCTCCTGTACACTGCAGCAGTGTGTAAATGGGCTAATGTCTCATAATAATACTCATACTGTTTGAAATCATAATGACATGGTAGAGTGGAGAAGAGCATTTTTCTCCTTTCAGGACTCTTGTAAAAACAAGGTGGGAAAGTCTGGCAACCTCCTTAGAGATTTAAATCACAAAGGGCTCAGACCTAACCGAACCCTAACTCTAGTTCTGGTTTAATTGCAATTGAGATATTCTTTTTTTTTTACATATATAAAATGAAACATTTTATTTATTATTGTTCATTTGTCTGATTTATATCAACTTTTTAATGACTTAACTTGTGCCTGGTTACGCCAGCTTGGGCTAAATCATTGTAGCAATGAACAAACAAGCTTTTACTTTGAAAAAGGATGACATGAAGGGGATCACCTGTAGAACCTGTGAAAACCTTTTAATATGGTGAAAGAGAAAAGATACACAGCTCCAGCAGACGCTCACTTGTTTAAACAACGCAGCTTCCTTTCCAGATTCATATCCTCTCACAGAGTCTGAATTACGCAACATTTCCTGATTTATCTGATATTGTGCAAAGCATTTTACAGAACGGCATGTGAGGTTTATATCTTATCACTTCCTTCTCTCCACATCCTGTTTCAGCCATAGCAGCTTCCTCAGCACTCAAATGCACTGAAGTTGCATTAGTGATTATGAACAAGCACGTGGGGGGGGGGGGGGGGGGGGGTTGGGGGTTCTGAGAACTAATGATTCACCACAGCTCGGGAAAAGAGGCTGTGTGGGTGAAAGCCACTTTAAAGTCTCTCTTTACTTGGCGCTGAGAGTGGAGTTCCCTCTTCCGTGGATCAGGTCTGCACTTGCCTGGGAACGATTGTGAACTCCCTCTTCACATAGTTTGTGTTCTGTTCAACAGGAGCAGGGCATGAAGTCACCGTCCGCCATGTCCAACCTGTGGGGCTCCTACTTTGTGGACGTTCACAGAAGCGGAGGCGGAGACGTGGAGAGTCAGAAACTGACGTGGTGCTGCCACTGTATTCACAAATACAGCACCATGGCCATCCCCAGTGTCGAGCACATAGCAGGTAACGTATGTGGAGGCAGAGAATCCCAGCGCTGAGGGAAGAGGTATTAAAGGTGCATTCTAATAAAGATGAAGTGTCACGTTCAGGTGAAACTCTTTCAAAGGATTCAACTTAAATGATGATGTAGTTTATAGTTACATGAATCTATTGGTTGCTTTTTATATCTTCTTCTAGAGCGGGGTCTTCTGCACAGAGGCCAGGCCCCCAAACCTTTCAAGGGGCAAAGCTGTGTTGAGGGGTGATTTGCCTCGACACACAACTCCAATACTAGATGTCACTCAATCCTACACACTGTACCTTTAAAGAAATGATATTATATTTTATGATGTTGATGAATTCAAAGTTTTGTCACATAAACCTTATCGTTTTTTCAAAACAACTGTTGAACAAACTGGTTTAGGTAGATTCATCTGATTTGAATCAAGGCCCAAAAAGAATATTCTGAAGTTTATCAGAAGTATTTCATAATCATTTTTGAAACGGAGGGAAAAGGGAAATACAAAAGGGCTTAGAATAGACTCGCGGGCTTCTCCAATTTCGAGAAATGTCGAGAAACACAATATTCTCACATTTAAGCAGCCAGTACACATACCAGTTGTCAGGGACCATGAGCAGGGAACCCAAGCGTAGAGACCGAGGTGGTAAAATACTTATTTTATTTGTACCACGAAGGCACAAAAGGGATCAGGCAGAGACGTAGTCCAACAAACAAACTCAGTTCCATGACCGGGAAACAAGTAAACAACCGAAACACGTGATGCACCGAGTGCGGCGGTGGACTGCGAGGTACAACCAGTGATACCACGACCAAGACGGGCTGAAAACAAGGGGGTAAACACACAGGACACTGAGGGGATGGGAACCAGGTGCGGACGGGAGGAAGTAAACACACGGATCGGGGCTTCACAATAAGACACCGGAAACAGACGCGAGGGCCTGAAAGCAGCGGAACGTGACACCAGTAAAGAATTCGGGTTCAGACAAATGCCCGTTTTTAGTTCTGATGTCTGAGAAAAACAAATCACTCTGATGTTCAACTCGAAGCGGCTCAAACTGTCACCACCTCAAACATTCCCTCCGTGTTTTTGGGTTTCCACTCGGACAGAAACTAGAGTGTAACCGAAGCCTGACGCAGACACAGATGTGGAGCCGCTGGACTCAGAAGGAGCTGCAGTCACCAGCTTCAGTCTCCACCTCACGAGCAGCTCAGGGCTTTTTTCACTCAGGCTCGTCTGGTGGGATGTAACCAGGCTCAGTAAAGGTGCAGTGCGTACGATTTGGCTCATTTTTGTCACTTCTATTGGTCAAGTCATTTTCAAACCGCTTATCCAGTGATGTGGGTCGCAGGGTATTTCTGCCAGTACACACACGGCCACTGGGGTATAAGGGTCAGGGCCAGTGGAACTGTGCAACTGCCACAACCTCTATTGGTAGAATATATTACAAAACAGTGACAGACTGACATTATCATCATCACCGAAATGTATTATTTTTCCCCATTAACCTTAAATGTGAGCATTAATGTATATTTACAGGAGTAGTCCTCTGGATTGGGGCTGCCATGCTTTTACAGTAGCCCAGAGTGGACAAACTGAACATCTGTTGAGTTGTAACGTCAGCTCAGGGCTCCTATAGGTTCTCTTGCATGTGCAGAAGGGTCAAGGTGCAGGTGATGGATCAGACATGCAATTTAACCACAAGATGTCAACACATTTTTCACCCAGCACTTTCAACCTGTAGATCTGCTTTTTCCTTCTGTTTCCGGGAAACTTAACTTCTGGTTTCTTCTATTTTTGATCCGTGTGAGGAACTGCTCGGTGTTTCATGTGTCCGATTTAGACTGTGTTTGCTGTAATTGATGGTCTGTGTATGGCAAAGGTTTCTCTTTGGAGGTAAAAGATCAAACCTGTCTGGACCAGCTGTTGAGAGCAAAGTGTGCTTTTCCACTTACTTATAAATCATTGCTCTTTTAGTGCACAGTGCAACAAGCCTTTGACTTCACCGGTTTGATCCTTCCCTTTCCAGATCTCCCCCTGGATTACAAGTTCCCCAGGTTTTCTCCTGACAAGCCCTGCACCACCGGCTACTACCCCAGGCCCCCGGATTCTTTGCTGAAGAAGTGCGAGAGTCTGGTGTAGGGAAAGAAAAAAAGTCTGAAGAGAGAGCAAAAAAGAAAAGTCCCCTAACCCCTCGGCCTCAGGAGAGGAATGTGCCTCCATATTTGCGTGTAGTTCCCCACCTGACCCCCCTCTGCCGTCTGCGCAGCACAGGAAGCAAACACTCCTCACCCCTCCACAGAACCCATGTGAATGTAAGCCACAGTCTCTCTCCGTAGTAGCGCCTGAACGTTGTTTTCGTGGTGTGGTGTTCTGTATACGTGGAAATACGACAAAATAAGTGTGCGTGCCTGCGTACGCTAATAATAAGAGATGTAGTCTTTTTGTTGTTTGACATGTGACGCCCCCAGTTATTTTCTAGAGTTTTACTATTCTGGAATAAAGTGTTATATTCTCTCCTCAAGTAATTACCTCAAGAATGTCATCGACCGTCCCCAGAGCCCAAATGCTCTCGGTGTTTGTCCCTTGAAATCTCTCAGAATCCTTGTGGCCGTATGTTTCTGTAGAACACGCTCTTAGTGAACACCTCTTTTTTTAACTACATTTTGACTTTGTGCATTTTAGTATTTAAACCTGAGCTGAAAGGTCTAATGTTTCCCCTGTGTCGGTTTTGTGGAAGGTGTTAATATTCAGGTCATTGTTGCTGAACCACAGGCACAAAATGTTGTGATTCAAAAACTCCAACAACTCTAATAATAGTAATATTGGATGATACAGACTATGTTCGATGTTCTATCTGTATTCTTTTTCCGGTGCCACGGTGACGTACTGTGCGAGTGATCAAAACGTGGACTACTTGTGCTTTATTTACATGCAGTGCCAGACTGGGATATGTTTTATCCGACTCCTGAATGGTTGTTGTTGTTGTTGTCGTCGTCGGTGCATAGACAAGTTGTGCCATTATATTAAAGGGACACTCAGTTTGTGCTTGTTTGTGTCACAGAAGACTGATATCCACTAGATCTGATGTAATGTTTGAAACATGTTTAGCACAAAGACATGACGCGTGGCATGTAAGAATCAGCTCTGCGGGACATTATGTGTTAGTGGAGTTTAGGATGTGGGAGGTTCCCCTTCGTCTCTTTGATTCACACTCAATCAGAATGATCCTCCAATGATCCTCCAATGATCCTCCAATGATCCTCCAATGATCCTCCCATTCTAGATCCATGTCCATGTTTCTAATGAGTATATTTTCTGTCTTTGGTCAGTCCTCACGTTTATCCATGAAGTTGAAGTCCACACTTGCAAAAGCAATAATGCTCGGGCCATCGGGAGCTTGATGAGCGTGTGGTGTTTGCTGTTACCATTTACATTTGAACTCACACCTGGACACAATATATGTATGTGTGTATATATATATATATATATATATATATATATATACACTCCCTAAAGAATGGAACAATGGTACAAATGGCCTTGGCAGATTTAGGGTGTTACACAGCGGATCGATCCACGCACAGACACGAGCACGCACAGAAAGTCATGCGTATATTTTCCTTTTGTTTTAATCTTGTTATGTCCAGCTTTGCTTTTCCCATTGCAAATATTGCTTTACATGCAGGATGAACAGTCTGTTTTCACGCTGTTTTTCTGTGAAGCTCATGCAACATGCAGAGAAGCAAAGTGTAGCTACATGAGCCATGTTGCTCTTCTGGAGATCCTTATCACATGAGTGATGTGTTGCCAGTGTGTTGAGTGAAATACAGGCAAGACCTACTGCAACGCACATGCACCGCTCGTGCAGTTGACGTGGCGACGGCATAAAGAGGGCATGTATCTCCACTGAAGGCAGATTGTGCTGCTCCACTGGAGCTGCATTATACCGTCACCACAGCCAATGCAGAGACAGACCTTTAAACCTGAACCCTGTGATTGGTTTGCTTGGTATGCGCCATTTTGAGGAGGCACAGAGATGTCTCACGTCTCTGCCTCTCAGAAACACTATTGTTTTGAATTCAATCGAGACGCTGGACTGAGAACCAGGACGCGCTCAAAAAGAAGAGATATTCCAGGGCCATCAGCGAGGCCTCTGCTCTGCTGCAGCTCGCTGGCGTTTCTGCCACAGACTCACGGTGGTGCACTGAGGACGGGCGCGTACATGCACAGCGCAGGACGGACACAGTGGCATCAATCAGGCTTAAGGCGCAACACAGTCACCTGCACGTCTGAAGAGATTCAAAAACCAGTGTCCCTTTGAAATGAGTGAGAAGGTCAGAAAAGCTCCCATCTCAGAGACTTCAAAGGACATGGTCATTTCTCATTTTCTCTCTGATGCAAACGGACCCCAACTCCAACAATGTCATGGTCATCTAGTTTGCACCGTGTTGCATCAACAAAAGGACAATAGGTTTGCTAAAGAGCAGGCAACCAAACTCAGTGTGCTGTCTTTTACAAAAACCTCTTCCTGCAGTTCAGATCCACTGCGATTTCTACATTCTGCTCACATCCTGTTTTTTTCTTTTTTTAATGTCGCAACGTTTTCATTTCCAAGGAGCCATCAAAGCCTCAGAGCTGTGGGGGAGGAGATGGAGAATGTAGTTTATCTTGTGTGCGCCATTGTTTCATACAATAACTACATCCTACAATCAAATTCCTCGTGCTGCTCTTAAAACTTCAGATGTGCAACTTTGGTAGAGAAAATGGAGATGTTTTAATCTTCACTGTGTGTTTCAGATACTTACCCAGTGGGAGGCCCATTTATTATCCATGACGTAAAGGTTGTTGTATGTTTTCAGAATTAAAGGCGCGGCTTCCTGTTCTAGGACGTAAAGGCCCAGTGTGTACGACTTTTTGAAACGATCAGCATTTTTATCACCATCACTTGAAGATCAAAAATAATCTCATGTAATCACCTCGGTGTACAAATTGTCCGAGAGCAGCTCCTCTTCAGAAAGCGCCACGTTGAGCCACTATATTTTCACAGTCGCCCACTTTGCACAATGTAAACACCTGCTGACTTTTAATGATAACGGGGGGCTACCAGCTTTCCCTTAAAGCTTAGAGGGAAAGGCTGAGGTGGGTGAGGACTTCACCTCAAGATGTGGCTCTAAATTCAAGACGTTTACATTTGGTCACCAACTTTTCTTTCACGTGACAAACGACTAATCTTTGTTTTTCATAGTGTCTCTTCAGTGTGTGTCCAGCAGCTCAGTCTTTGTACTAACATGACTAAACATGCAGAGCACACAGACGATTGTGGATTCAGTCTTCTCAACAAACAAGGGGATTTTCCAAATGTGGAAGTGTCAAAGTAGATGAGCGTCACCTCACACTTGAATCCAGAATATTTTGTCGGTAAACAGAATGTGTGAATGTGAGATGGGTCATCCGAAGTGAATCCTTGTGTGAGCTGTGTGAAGTGTTTGCGCACAGCTGTGGTGATTGTACTCTTCTTCTCTCTCATCTGACCTGGAACATTTGACTCGCACATTTGCCTTATGTTGGATTGATTTGTGGTCTGAAGTCCTTGAAAACACAGGGAGAGTTCAATTCTATGTTCAAGTGTTGAAGTTCCGTTAACTCAATAAACTATTCGACAATTTTCTTAAATAAAGCTTTGTTTTGACTTCTTTGTGAAGACCGAAATGAAGACTTCATTTCACAGAGGAAACATAAGAAACAGAAACTTGTAAATGGTGTTTCACATCGTCTCAGAAGCAGTTCTACCATTCGGGCCCCTACAATCCTAAAAGCCGACTTCCTTTGGAGAACCTGGTGCCTCAGCTTCACCCAAGGCACTTGGCCCAACTGGAGGAGGCTCGCTAGCTTCAGGTCTGCTGCAGTTTGCTCGCTCTGTCACCATCCAATCACAAGAGGTGAAAAAGCTGAAGTTCCCTTCAGCCTGCTGCATAGACCCGGTGCCCCCCCTGGTTAACTGATTGGTTAAAGCAGCACCTTCCCTGTTATTGGGTTAAAGCTGCAGGCGCCTGCGCTGCTGATTCTTCAGGCTCAAGGCAGATTTCTTCTGCCGTGGCGAAAAGCTTTGGAATGAAGAGAATAGACAATCGGGATAAATGTTTAATGCATTTTTATGGAATAAATATCAATCAAACTACTAATGAAAAGTCTTTAGGCCAGCAGAGGGGGCCTTGCTGACCTTGAGGGTCCGCCACATCATTATAATGAGCACGCATCCGAGTCAGTGAACTCAAAGGGGGCTTCATGACCCTGACGATGCAAACGTACGGGAAAGTATGATTTTTGTGCTTCATGCGCCAACGAGCTCCTTATTTAGAGTAATAAAGTGCTCATGCTAACGAACTCAAACCCTTCATGTCTGTCTCCCTGAGACCTTTGACCCCGGCAGGTCCGAGCGAGCCGCAGGTCACGGGGCAGAGGGCGGATGAAAAGAGACACCTGGTGCCCCAGGGGGTGGAATACAAGGCAGGAGCTCAGATCTGCCCCACGCAGCTCCGTGGATCATAAAGCCACAGTGGTATGTATCTGGAACGCAGGTCTCTTCATATTCAGATACAGATCTTTAACATTTGTACATTCTCAGAACATTTGATCTTATCAGAATCTGTGAGTGAGTGATTTCCAGTAACAGCTCGTCTGAGAGACGGCGAGTTCCTGTGGAAATGTAGATGAACGGTGATTTGAACTGAATCAATACAAACATGTTGAGCATTTTTCAAAGAGCTGCCACTTACTCTGACCAGGTTCGACCAGGTGATCAAAGTACAAACCCGACATTTGATCATTTACAGCACTTTATTCAAAAAAAAAAAAAGAAGCATGTATTAGTGGGTGTTTCAAAGAACTCTCAAATAAAAAAAAAGAAGTTTCAATCTCAGGCAAGTATGTGAGCAAATCTTCTCTTCTCTTCTCTTCCATTCTCTTCGAACCCCAGAGTCCATGATGTGCGATCCAATACAATCTGTTTCCGGTGAGTTGCAAACTATTTGAGTTATGTTGGGATTATAATATTTACATTCAATAGGGTATCATTTCCGGCTCTCTCGCTCTGTGTGTGTGTGTGTGTGTGTGTGTGTGTGTGTGTGTACATGCTTTGAGTAATCTATATGCGCCCCCCCCCCCCCGCCCCCTCCCCCCGCCGCCCCCCCCCAAATC
>JAFBJT010108235.1:16239-36443 GCA_016785325.1 Chascanopsetta lugubris
GTCAAAAAGGTCTGAGGTAGATTTGTTTTGGAGCAGCTAAATGAGATGCGTCGTGTGGGTAATTAGACTGACTATAATCACTGGCCTCGGAGAGCCGCTCGTTCTTCACCAGGGATCAATAACGACGTGTGGCAGCATCCAGCCGCTTCCATACGACTGAGGCGCAGCAGCCGCGGCGCTTCCCCCTCAGATCTGCATCTTTTGAGGGACGGGAGCCGCCGGCACTTTGTTTTTTTTCCCTCTTGTTGGCTCAGTAAAGCGTGGCCCCGAGCTGATGGGATTCATACCAAGATGAAAAAGAAAATAATAATAATAATAATAACACAGAGGCTGCACTCTATGCATAATTTCTTTGAACATGATGGAGAAAGGTGATTTTTCTCTTTGCCTCCACCGAGGAGTTGATGTTTTCATCAGCGCTTGTTTGTCTGGCACAAAGATTCTGGACTGATGACTCATTTCCTTAAGCTGTTTTTTATTTTTATTCTTTCACAATTGTAATCGTTTCAACAATTTTAGATTTATTTCCCCCCCATTTCTTTGAGGGAAAAAGTGAGTATGAGCAGATCTAGAGGATGATCTCAATGTATCCGATCACGGCGCATGCGAATGCAACGTGGTGCGGCTCTTTCGATTCCAATTCACTCGCTCTGCTTTCCGCCTCACCTCCCATTTCCAGTGTGGCACCTGCTCGGCACTAAACAACGGCCAGAGAGAGCTGAAGAACGGGAGCGTTTAGCCGTAAAGAGCCGAGGTATATTTCCCCCAAGAGCTCTTGAGACCAAACTATTGGAAGAACATTCACCAGGTGCTCAGAGAAATGACTCTGACGGCAGTGAAAGAAAATGTGCAGAAAGCACTGACCCGGGTTAGTTGGGTCAGTGCTGTTGTTCCTCATTTGAGACATTTGGCACTTTAGCGTTCAATGTTTAGGATGATTGCAAATCACTTCTATTTCTATTGACAAAAGTGAGACATAAAATAATGATCCTATACTGTGTATAACATCACAAATGAATAAATGAATATTTATTTTCTATATAAAATAATGTGGGCTCATTGCTCACTAACGCTGGTCTGGTCAGAGTCATTTGACCTGAAACTAAGGGCTGTTCATTAAAGGCGTTTCCTTTTGAGAAAATGAATGAATGATTCAATAAATAAATGAATAAACGAATAGAAGGACATATTGACAGATCAATAGATAAATGAATACATAAATGAATGAAAGGAAAATGAAATGAAATGAAATGAAATGAAATGAAATGAATACATTTGCTATTGGGTGTAAAAAAGTTTTTGGACATATATATTTATATCCATACCTTATATATGAGCTTTTTCTGAGCACTGGCAGTGGATGCAGGTGCAGGATGTTGTTTCCCTCGTCTCTGCCTTTTCAAAGCAAAACTCCGAGCCCTGTGCATTCAAACTAAAACTAAAAGGTTCAGCAGTATGTGGAGCCGGAATCTTCAACAGATAAACATGTGGACACCAGGTCCATCCCTAAAAGAGTTGCTGGCTCGTGAAAGTAAAGATGTAGCCTCGGTATGTAGGAGGTCCCTCTGACACCCCCGCAGGATTTCATCCCTTTGAACCAGCGTTTGGTGTGAAACCTCAGAGATTCAGCCCCGTATCTATCTTCAAAGAGGACGACAGGCCGGGGTTCAGAGCAGGTGAATATGGGGACGTGTGGCCGGGCGGGAGACTGGCTGAGCCAGGTGGAAATTCCTTTTTTTATTTATGACTGGAAGTGAAGAGGAACCTCAGCATAAATAACAGTTTAAATCAAACAATGAAGGAAGTCAGTTGCCATTCTATTACCCGGCTCAAACTAACTCAGTCTAATGCAATGACTGAGCAATGACTCCACCTTCATTATATTTATAATCTTCATCTTTGGTTGAAATGACTCTGGAGAGGTTTGATTGAACTTTATGGTCCTTGTGCAGACGGCCGCGTGTGGAGCTGCAGAATTGCACTTTTACCGAGAAGTGACCGCGCCCCTGTTTCTACCATCAGCAGGAATATACGTTCACGCGCCACACTTCTTTTGGTCTTCTTCAGCGCTAATGGCTTCGAACAGATGGGGACATCTTCACCCCTCTTCTAGTTTAGGTTTTGTGTTGAGCAGAAGTAGAACTAATGAGCGAGGAGCTGTAATGAGAGCAAATAGTGTAATTAAATATCTATGACGCCTGAAATGTCTGAACTTGTAATAACAGCGTGAGGGAGAGGGAGGATCGGGTCTCAGGAAATATTCAAGAGCTTGTTGAAGTAACTTCATTTCACACACTGCACCTTTAAGAGTCAGATCTGTAATCATTATTGAAAACAATTGTTTTAAAACATGTGTTTCAATAATATTCAGTTATATTACAAAGTTATATGACTAAGTATTTTCTTAATTGATCCCCGAGGGTGACTTTGGCAGATACAGGCATCTATTCTAATTGAATGAAATACAGAACTCTTACGAGCAATAACACTGCTGCTCCAACGCTGGACACACAGCCGCTATATGAACGAATGATACGTCATCATATGTCATACTGACAGTTTCTCTGTTAGAATGCAGCATTAAGACCAGTTATTTATAATATCTGCTAGTTTTACAATGGTTTATAGAGTGGGTCATTTGTTTGTTAGAAAATAACAGCTTTTGCCTCAATACCGCCATCTGCTGCCGATAAATGGAACTTAGTCAAAACCTCACATAGGCCCTTCTGACAGAATTGTCTGAACTAAAATTGAAGATCTGCGATTATAATAAATCCTCATGGCTGTTTTTCATAAGAGCATTATTTCATTATATTGCACTAAAAGATTAAAATCATTTTTTCAAATATTTGTCATTTCTCATTTGGCCCTGCAGAAACAGACTGTACGAGTCTTGTCAAGGCTGCAAGCTTTATGAAATTAATAAGTTTGTCGGGGGGGAGGGGGAGGGGGGCAAGGATTAAAGGTCTCGTACAGTACGTCTGGATGACACAGTTCTCTGTGCGATGTGCTGGAAAAGCGCAGGTGAAAGGCGGCAGCTGAACCCGAGTTGTCAGGTGAGATTAGTCGGCAGTTGATTCACAGACATTTCAAATCAGCTCTGAAAGGCTTCAGCCGAGCAGGCGGCGCCACAACGGCCCTGACAAGCTCTTTGTTATGTCACTTTTCGCCGCGTGTTCACGTCATTCCGAGACTATTGTCATTACAACCAAACGGTATTTACTCTCCAATTTTCCTGGGCAAACGTCTGCTCGGCCGCGATAGGTTTTTAAATTCGAGGCAGCAGAGCTTCCCCCAGCGACCCGGCAGCCGCAGAATAAATTACATGTGACATTTTCTATGAGGGCGATAATGCAGGGACTTTTTTTTTTTCATTTTATTTTGCCACTAGGATAAACTGTTTATTTTCTTTTCATTTTCTTTACATACTGGTCAATCTCCTCTCATTTGCTCAGCCATGAATAACAAATGTCTCATAACTCAATTTTGGAAGAACAAAGAGACAGTGTAAACACAGTGGGTGTCCCGTTCCCCTCCTGTGATTTTCATCCAATCGCTCCGCTCTCGGCTTTCGACAGTCGCTTCATGTCCCATTCACTCTCCCTCCGAGTCCGTTCATCCACCAGATGTTACCGCAGTGTGTCTTACACACATGTCATTCCACACATGGAGAGGAGGAGAGGATGTGAGGATGTGTAAAATGAGAATGGCTTCTGTCTCTTACAGCGGTAATATAGTTTTTATCAGCGAACAGAGTTTTACTGCTCATGTGCTTCGCCGGGCTAAACGCTGGCAGGTGAGTGAGAATGTTGAGGCTAATTCACGCGTCGATGCTTCATCGTAGCAAAAACAGACACGAGGAGCCCGTGATCGGAGCTGACCTCCACTTCCCAGGAAATGTAGCTATGTGTCGTGTCAATGCAGACCGCAAGAGCTTCGATCGGGCCACCGGGTGGCAGCATTTGCTGCACATAGTGCACAGACTCCGCCCCTTATGGACAAAACTGAAAAGTTGCGGAGAGACCAAGGTGCAGAGCTACGGACACACTCGAGCGGAGACCAGGGATGAAACTCCACTGCCATATCTACTATTTTTGTTCGACGCCCTCTAGTGGCCAGGCAGTGTAATCAAAGACGCACACCAATACGTGCATGCCCACGGTGTTGCGCCAACACATGTATATTGGGGTTTAGCCCCCGTAGAGAGGACCCGCTCCCGGAAAATGGGAAAAATGTTGGTATGTAGTTGTTTTGTAATATTTTCTTCCCCCAATAGGAGCGACAAAAATGAACGAAACCTTGCACAGGGCACCTTTAATTCAGTTTAGCGCTACAGAATCAGACCTTATTAGAATACACTGGTCATGGCATTACTTTCCTCCCATTTCAGGTGAAGCCCAGAGACGAGCAAACCCAATGATCACTGCGTTGGACAACCAGCAATGAATCAGACCGTAGAACAACATGTGGATTCCCAAGTGGAGGCAAAGCGCTACTGTGACAGAGCAAAGTATAGGATGACAAAGCACCGGGATCGTGGAGAATGTCAGCAGATGTCTGTAAACATCACAAATGGGCTCCGTCAAGGACACAATATCCACCAATTCAGTGACACAACAGATGTTATTCAGCATCAAACACACACACACACACACACACACACACACATATACATGCAGCATGTATGTGCGCAGGTGTTTGTGTGAGTCTTGCTGACAAAGCCCGACACATAACCGGTAATAATGTCATTGTGCAGAGGTCGTGCGTCACGGTGTTTGTGCAGACGTCTCTCAGGGTGAAGGACAGGATGAATTTGGACACGAGGGAGCGACAAACAAGCTGACGGGGACGGAGACAGACACTACTGAGGCGGGACCTGAGGACAGGAGCGCTGCTGTGGAAACGCACAGGTCAGTTTCTTAGCGATGAAAGATGGAGGTGATGAAGGAAGTTCCTCTGGTCTTAGGCATTATTGCTCATCAAAAGTCCATACGGTCCCTGATTTGAGTCTGTATCAATAGAATTCTTGCAGTTTGTTTTTTTTAGATGTGGTATTCGACACAAAAATAAACCAATCCTATGGTGGTTTTTTTTTTTTTTTTTTTTTTTTTTTTTTGATTTTATCATAAAAATAAACCAATCCTTTGGTGGTTTTTTTTTTTTTTTTTTTTTTTTTTTGCTGATGTCAGCACAAGAACGTGAGCTACCAGCCTCTGATCGACCCAGGTGAAAGCTAACTTTCACCCTCACAACTCACAAGTGTGCATTGACCGTAGGTCATGGTTGAGTGGAGGAGGCGGCACCAGGAAGACAGCTCTGATGACATCATACGCAACATCCCTGACACTCTAACGTGGATCACTCCGAGGGTGCGCACGGGTCGGAAAACCAATCCGGACTGCGATGACTGGATGTGTCAAACCAGATCCATCTTTTGTGTGATAGACCTGTCAAGTTTTTTTTTTGTCCAGGTAAAAAAAGTCTTCATCCTCAATATTTAACACAAAGTCAGACACCGTGAGATGGCACAAGCATCTAAAAGACATTCAGGGTGAATAGTCCAAAGGTATGTGCGAAGAAAAGCTGAATCGTTTGCTATTTGGCTTCCTGTCTGGCTCCGACTTGGAAGAAAATGTCTTTTGAGAAAAGCCTAAAGTCCTTGACTGGGTGTAGGCTGAAAGGCAGCTCTTCCTGAATGAAAGGCTGGAATATAAAAGAAAAAAGAAAAAAAAGAAGGGAGTGAGTAAGAGCGGGTCAGATGCAATCTGTTCTATCAGAGCTGGACTTATAGAGAGAGATCAGGTGATGGAAATGAAAAGTGATGCGATACATCGTCCCAGAAAAGCCAACATAACGTGGGCCTGGCAGCCAAAGGGCTGCGTGTGTGTGTTTTGTGCGGCCTCGCTCGGACTGCAGAAATAAAGAAATAATACAAAGCGCTGTGAAATATAATGCTATCGATTCCTCTGAAATCTCCGCACTTCACCCCCACGACACGTCTCCTCCATCATCCCGCGGCTTTCATCTCGTCCAGGCGGGCGGGTGCCAGGCGAGCGAGAGAGAGAGAGAGAGAGAGAGAGAGAGAGAGAGAGAGAGAGAGAGAGAGAGAGAGAGAGAGAGCAGAACTTTTTTTTTTGTGCTATTCAGAGCCCTCCACCCAATGTGGTCCTCAGCAGGGGAGTCTACAGTACCGCCCCTCCCCCACTCAGACTTTGAGGACTCAGCTCGTGCCCTTTCTACGTGACCTCAACCTTTAGCCGTCAGCGGAAAAGCATTAAAGGACCAGCGCCCAATTTTCTTTTTGAAAAAAAAAAAAAAATAAGAGAAAAGATAAATGATGAATGAAAACCTCCAGAGAGAAGTCAGCGACGGCCATGGGTTGACTGAAGCGACGACGCGCCTTTCATTCTGACTGTCGGACCACATTTAAAGGAGATATATTATGCATTTCTTCACATCCTCTACACCGAGTTTGCAAAGTTAAAAAGCCGATGTCAAAGAAGCTCCTCTTTCCCACAGAGCCCCACGTTTGTCCCTGAAGCTCCACATTTACATAAGGTTCGCCTCAGTCTGCTAAGAAGGTCACGTATAAAGGGAGGTGGTCCACTGGATTCACTTCCATTAAAACTACATGATCCATCTAAATCCAACTCAAGCGACTGTGAATGTCTGCTTTCCATGCTTATTTCTGTGTTAAACAATTTATAAGTAAAAAAAAAAAATTGATTTTACAATGGGCTACATGGTGTTCCATCCCATAATTGCATGCCGATTAGCAAGCTCCTCCACCCAGTTAGAACCCTGGATGAAAAGTAACCAAAACTGGAGATTGTACCAAGCTTTAAACATGTTTAATTTATCTCTGAAGTTGGCCATTTTAACATGCGAGACTATGGGGGTGAGGTGCCCGTGCCCACACACACACACACACACACACACACACACACACACACACACACACACACACACACACACACACACACACACACACACACACACACACACCACACACACACACACACACACACACACACACACACACACACACACACACACACACACACGTATGGTGCAAAGAGGTCTTGCTCCCTCTCTGGCTCCAATTCTCTCCCTACACATCTCCCTTGCTCTCGCAGACCGGAGTTCTCGCTCTCTCACTCTGGGTGTGTGTGTGTGTGTGTGTGTGTGTGTCTCTCTCTCTCTTGACCGGCACTGATTGCCATGGATGCATTGGGCACTCCTGCTGTAAACAATGCATTCAATAGTTTTGGTTGAGAACATATAGCGCGGTGACTATCGTCGTCTGTAGGCCAGTGGTTATCCAGGGTTTCATAAGTGGTCAAATAGCTTTTTTTTTTTTTAAAGCATAAAAATGACAAACGCGGTCTCATTCAATGGCAGTGACACAATACAAAGTAATCGTAACACAGGCTTTGACATCCTATGAAGGCATTTGAACTTTATGTTTGTTCTCTATCGAGTGACGAGCGGTTACCACACCGAAATCAAATAACTCAGTCAACCTTTGCCCACCACTCACGGGCTCTAGGTACAATTCTCCTGGGAGCCCGGGCCCTGTTATTTACAAAATCACCTTTGTTTTGCTGTCTGGGGGCGTCTTTGGTGTCCAGCTGTCAGCCACTGAAAGAGACGTTTGTTTACCACAATCACGCCGAGCGAGCGAGCGAGCGAGCGAGCGAGCAAGTGCAGATCCCACAAATTACATCCAGCCACTTGGCTCTCTCCCTCTCCTTCCACTGGCCGGCGAGGTGCAACACCGACTGAGCTCAAGGCTCCGGCAGGGAGGCGAGAGAGAATGGGAAAATAAATAATGTATTTATGTTATATGGCAGGGATACAGAAATTAATCTCCAGACACACTGTACAAAGGAGCAAAAAGTCACAGGGGAAATAATTGTTCTTTTTCTTTTGTTTTTTCCTTTCTCTTACCTGCCTATCTCCTCGCAGAATTCAATTCTATTCTTCCGTTCAATACCAGACGTGCCCCTGTGGAATTTGCTGGTCAAAATGATTAACTTTCTAATAGAAACTGCTCCCTCGCCAATATCTCTATTTCCCAGTGTTTTACAGAGTGTATATACTATGTTCGTTACAGAAGGCCCATATAACCTCACACATTCAATACGCTGAGAATGAGGACGGCTCCATTATAAAGTAATGGAAAACAAAGCCGGGAGATAAAACACTGTTTGTGTCTCATTCTAAAAAAAAAAAAAGCAGGTGCGTAATAAATCCCATACAGAGCAAATGTACTGACATAGAGTTTAGAGAGCACACATATATATATATATATATATATATATATATATATATATATATATATATACTCTATATGTGGTCTGGGTCAGTGGAGCTGTGTTGTGTGTGCAGTGTGTTGCAAAATAGATATCAACTCATACATGACTACATGAGCTCAACGACTCACAGTGGGTTTGCAAAGGACACATTTAGTTGGAATATTCCTCGTTCAAGGGTAAATGTCATGTGATTTGCAAGAAAGCGAAAATCATTTGAATGCAGAGGTCATGTTACATACATATAAACGTGCCCGTTTGACTGAAATCCCATTAAATTCCATTTTTGAAGTCAGACTAAAGAGGCATTGGGATAAGTCCAGCATGCATTTCATTCATTTGACCCTCGTCAACCTGTGTGTGCGCCACTCTGAGCCTTGACCCGTTGACCCACCGATGGCCACATACAGAAAAACACACACAAGGCCATCAAAGCTAACCAATCAAAGCTTGGTAAATTATGCTTGATGATCAGATATGCTTCAATAAAATAAAAAACAGCGTACGTCAAATGGGTTTTTATTGATTTAGGATCAAACAGGGTTAAGGTACGCCTCGCTCTACCTACTGGGCCACTGCTGCTGACTAAGCAAAATGTATCTTCAATAAAGCGCTAGCTCCAACTAGTAACCCTGGCTAACTCAACTGCTGAGTCTGCAATATTCAACTAGAAACTTGTCCATATGTAACACGCTGAGCGGGGCCATATTCTTCAATGTTCTTCAACTCCCTGACCACACTTGTATATACTAGGACAAGGACAGAGGTCCAATCAAATGGCTGCTATTCAAGCCATGAGCAAAGCTGACATTAACTAAGCGTGCCAGTGTTCTGAATGTGAAACAACTCCACCACATGCAGCACATTTTAAAATCCCATTTCAGTTGCAATAATGAAATATTGTGGAAAGAAGTAAGGTGTTGAAACGTAATCACATATCCAGAGTAACTCCGATGACATATTTCACATTACACAGCGAGATTATGAATTGCAGCCCATCAGGGTGGAATTCTTGAATAAATCGTTTCATAGAGGGGGAACTGGTTAAAACTGGCTTGGGTCCATTTCAAAAATGAGGAGGAAAATCCAAATTCAGCCTGCAGCTTTTCAGAGTCTGCAAAAATAATGTGACATACAGAACCTGTGCCATTCGCTAGCATCTGACCTTTTTTGGTGTTTTATAAGTGATCCACACCCACAGACATCTACAAGTCTTTCCAGACCCGGGCCTTTATTTGAGCTTAGCAATGTTGTTGGAACTTGGCAGCTCTGAGCAGCACGACGCACACAATCAACACTCCCACGCGTCCTTGTCCTTGTCTATTACCAACCAAACTGAAACACTCGACACTTAGGTATCAAGCGCAGTTTGTTAAGAGTGTTTCAACAATGTACGAGAGCGACGCCTAAGGTTTTCATTTTCGATGAGGGTCGATCCAACTGTTTTCTCTGCTGGCCACGTGTCTGCGTCAATTCCTCTCAAAGCGAGCGCCTTTCAACGATCAAGAGGCGTGGCTCCATTGTAAGCAACGTCAGATCGGATCCTCTGCAGTTGCTTGAAATGGAAAGGTGCCGATCCGCTGCCAAGAGTGAATAAAAAGCGCTAAGAATCGCCAGTGACCTTTAGTTTCTGTGAGCTTCTCATGAACAGCTATTCAAGAACTTATTAGATCGACGGAGTTGGAAGTAACTCCAGATTCCTTTTTATATACAGGCAGCAACCTCTGGGGCTGATGGATGAGACCAATGTGGAAGTGGGAAAACTTGCAGTTCACAGGGTGGCCACTTGAGGCCGGCTCCAAAAAGCGAGTCAATCTCCATAGACTCCCATATTCAAACGTTAGAGGTGAATTAAACGTGTTTAAACCCTGTTACAAACTTCATACATTTTTTTTCTACCTTGCTCAATATATCCCATCGAGGTTTGAAAGTGTGCATAATTAAGGGGCGTGGCCTGTTGACTGACACCTGGGCCAACCTGGCATGTTCTGTGGATGCTGCGACAGCCCCATGGGCCCACCACCAGCTCTACCTGTGCTCCGCCTCTTCGCCCGTTTTTGGACGAACCGGGAAGTAGGAGGAGTGAGCGACAAATGAACCACCCACTCGGACTCTCGCAAGCACTCTGCACAAACCCATGGGAGGCTCTATAATCAGACAGTCTACGATCATGTCGTACCTTTTCTCAAAGTTAGAAAAAACTGACAATTGCTGCGTTGGCGCTTGTTGTGGTCAAACAAACAGTTGTAGAGCAAATGACCTTTCACCCATTAATTTGCTCTTTAGTCACAAATCAACCAAAACTGAAAGAAGCGTTGAATGACAGTGCCGTGGACCTCGTTGCCTGGTGAATCATTACAGCTCCTTCTCATTTGAACTCTCCACAGTTGACTTAAGCAGCAGGGTGTTGCACCGTGCAGACTGCTGCCTTCCCACATGTGGGGGAGAAATACCATTTTCATGTTTGGGAGTTGGGTCTGGCATATTTATTATTCAGAAGCTTTGGCATAACTTCCACTCGCCCGCAGCGTACAATATATTCTCTATTAGATTATACAGCATATTTTAAACTTTCATAGTATCGCTTTCCTTTCCAGCGCGGGGCCTTATCTGTCGGGTCCAGAGTGTGCACACATTTCACAGGATTGCTTTGTCTTTATTGTCTTTAGCGCGGGAACATTTCATAAACCTAATTTCACATCTGGCGTGACCATTATGGAAATCACGCCGAGCCCGCGAGGCACGGAGGCTCCCTCTCTCGAAAGTCTCAGCGTTCAAGGACGAGCGCACATTGTAACTCGGACCGCACGGAGCCCTGTGCTCATCCGGCTCCCCGGGGGCGAGCGGAGCGGCGCGATCAGGTACTCACCTGGCTTAGCCTCTGCCTGCGGCCGAGGGGACGGACGCCTTGGGCTAACGCCGCCACGGCGCGCAGCCAGTTAAACTCACGGCAACAGATGGCGCGTTTTGGCTGCTGCGCTTTAATTAATACCGACGAGGCGTTCGGGTTTCCACAGAGCGCTAAGTTCCATGATCACTCCATTAACTGTGTTTTTGCGTCTTTCTGTCGTCGTACGGGAAGTTTGTTCTGAGCCCGACTCACGTCTCCCCGGAGACTGCCTCCTCTCTCCCCCTCTGACCTGATGGAATTCAACGGGAGCTGTGATTGGCTGCAAACACAATGCCCATGTTTTTGAGCAAATGTAGGCCACATATGGCGTTTTGTGTTACATCCCCCCTTAAATGACACAGCTGAACACATGAATGTGACGACTGTCAGAGCAAGAGTTGTGTCGCTTACCACTCTGCTCTAGGAAGTGAAGTGAAGGCAGAGCACAGCTGGAAATACCAGCACGAAACAATGGCTGCGTTCCATTTAGCTTTCCAGTGTCTGTCACATGTCATGTCTGCAGAACTGAGCACATCCACTGTTAAAGGTGCAGTGTGTAAGATTTTGGTCATTTTTGTCACTTCCAAAAAGATTACAGAACAAAAACATACTGACATTTGAATGAATTCATAATCACCTGAGTGCTTTATGTTTTTTCCATTACCCTGAAATGAGCTGATTAATGTATATTTACATGTCCTCTCTACGGGGGGCGCCATCTTTTTTTTACCGCAGTAAAAGTGGACATACTAAACGTCTTTTGAGTTTTGATGACAACTGAAGTCTCCCACAGGTTCTCCTGCATGCTCCGATGAGAAAGGTGAGGTGATGGATACAACATGCAACTTCACCTCTAGATGTCACCAAATCCTACACACTGCACCTTTAATGTAAACAGTGACATATGCTCTTTCTGGCTAGCGGCCTGTGAGATGACTTTGCACAGTGTATGAATCACAGAGAAGACATCACCTGCATTTTCTTTTCGGATGAAAGTAACTGCCATTACACATTTGTCCACTGGGGGTCGCATACGATACCACTATCTAGTGAGCAAACTGTTCATGGCAGAGCTGCCAGCAGAACCTGCACAAACAAATGACTATGCAGGGCTTACAGGGTAATTCGTCCTTCGTTTGGAGCTTGGCAGTATCCTCACACACAGGAATGGAATCGCTGGGTTGTGTTTGTTGTGCCGGTGCTGTTGTATCATCACAGGCCACCGAGAGAAAACCCGGATATCTTGAGCCAGAACCATTTATCTGCTTCGCTTTGACACTTTTCTCTCAACTGTGCAGCAGCGACGCAGGACTCTCCCCATAATTGAGTTCTCACACTTTTAACTAGTACTTCGCTCACCGTACAACTTGTGGTAAAACTGTGTCTGTGAAAAAAAAGTAGTTATTCAGCTTCGGCTGTTTTTCGGTAGCAAAAACTTTTCCAAAGAGTGTTGAGTGAATTAAAAAAAAATTTCTTTGGCAAAATTAATAATAATAATCACCAACACGCCATTGCAGGAGTCAACTTTTGACTTGAATGACAATTGAAAGATTCCACATTTTCATACTTTAAAGGGAGGGATGAATCAATTCCCTTAGAGCATGCAACTTCACAATTTCCTGTCTCTAATTCCTGCGCACTGGACCTTTAACTTTGCCCAAGCACATTTGTCCTCATACAGGAGGGAGATTTTCTTACTTTATAAAACAAAAATATATTAAATGACTATGCATTAAACATGAATAATTAAATGAAAACAAAAACATAAACAATAGAATTAAATCACTTTGAATGGATTATATTCGCTGTATTTCTGCATCCAACCACTATGTGTTTCAGTGTATGTGAATGTCATTTATCTGGCATTACCAGAGCTATACAACTCAAACGTTCTGACTTTTATTTCTATATTCAGGATATTCTGCATCGCTGTGGAAACTCCTTAAACTGCCCATTAAAGTTACTGAACTGAAAACTGAGTCTCTCTCAGAACAAAGGTTCAATTCATGCGGGGAAACGTTTGAAACACATCTGACTTTCTCTTTGTGCAGCGGGGAAACACTGGGAGAAACACACTCACCGATTCATCCATCAGCATAAACACTCCCTGCATTTCCAGCTCCTACACTCAAATCAGCATACATATAAACATTTTCCAGGAAACTGTCAGAAGCAGGAGAATATCTCTCTTTTATATAGTTTCTAGGAAATTCCAATATCTGTTTACTACAACAGTAAATAGTGTGGAGCTGAGGCTGTAAATGACTATTTTGATCATAAATAAATCACTATTATTGAATTAAAAGGATCGCAAAACAAAAAATATCTTTTCAATTCTTTTGAGGGGGGGTTGGGGGGGGGGGTTGGGGAGAGTTCAAATCTAGAACCCCACTCTTTTCAATGACCTTTCAAAATAAAACACAGTAGTAGTAAATCCTATGAAAAGAGTGTAAAAAAACATTGTTTTGATGGAGCGTCACGGTGCACAGTGCAGCTATTGCTCCACTTCAGGAGACATGCGCTGTGCTTTCAACATCACTCGTTTCATCGATGAACAAATGAGCTGCCCCATATTTAAATAATTGAGTAATAACAGATTAATCAATTCATTTTCACGGGAAAAATAAAATCTCCTTGAAACCAAACTCAACCGTGATGGTTCCTGAACGTAAGACAACGCAACTGCCCAAAGGTCACAGATTCAATTCCTCCTCTTGGCATTAACGACCTTTAACGCTCTTTAACATCTGGCGCCTCCGCGGTGTGAACATCTCCCACGTGAAGACGCCCGTCCCTGCTCTTCATTTGTGTTTACATGCACCGGTGCGGCCTCGGCCTGGATCTCTGGGCGGCTGCCGATGTTGATTTATGACGCGGTTGTGTGAGAACATCTAAATCCATCAGCGCGCCCATCCGTCAAAGTTTTGCGGGTGGGCCCTTTTCAACAGCGCGCTGAAAATGCAGAGGGAATATTAGACGGCACAATGGGATATTGATGAAGCGGTGATTGCCTGCAGGATGCCACCTGTTTGGACGTGGGTGGACATCCATCACGGACGTTGACATACAGAATAATTATCATCGCTCTTCCTCCTCCTCCTCCTCCTCCTCCTCAGGAGTGTGGTATAATATGACGGCATCAGGCATTGATACCTGTGCGTATTTGCTTCTCATGGCGGATCTAGAACTTGGCTCAAGGGAGAGGTGGCTCCGTGCAGCGCAGGCTAAAAGGTCTGGCAAAGGGAAAGCGACGAGCGAGACGCTCGCGATCATGTGCAGCTGCGACTGTCAGCGCCCTGGGAGCCACTTAGGATCACCCATGTTTACTTGTTTGAAACTCGTCCTCTGTTGTTTTCATAAAAGCTTAAAAAAAAATAAAAAAAAGGGGGCAGAAGCGAAGCGACGTCTCCCGGAGCATCAGCTGCCTTATCTCTCCACCTGTTTTTCCATGGGAGAGTGTGACTCATCACGCCACATGTACTTTCACAGAGATGACACATTAGGCCCGAGGGTAGACTGGGCCTGAGAGAGTGGGAGAGAGGGAGACAGAAAGAAGAAGGTGTGTGGAGAGGCGGAGCTGCTCGGGATCAATGAGATGATTGGAATACGAGCGCGGCGCGTTCATTGTGCGCGAGTGCTCCATCACGTGGCTCACTTATAAAAGAGTCGCCGTCCACTGTCCGCCGTCATCAGCCACTCCACCTTTAACACAATGCAGCGCTTCAGCTGCTCATCTCTGGTGGTTGACATTTGTCAGCATGTGAAGAAGAGACGTTCAACAAAGGGGGCGGAGTAACAATGCTGGGTTTGTTTTCACCACTTACGATCAAGATAGTAGCTGGGGTACGTTGTGCTAAGTGGACTTCTTTTAAAAAACTTTTTAAAATTTTTTTGCTGGTAAGACCTGGACGCTGCAAATCTCTACGATAATGTATTCTAGGATATTATGTGATTTTTAAAAGAGCAATGTAAAATTGAATTATTTAATAATTTTTTGATTGATTCGATTGATGGGAGATGAGTCTATTATCCCCTTATTTAATTGTATTGACTGTTGTTTACATAACCCAGAATCATACGTATTGACCATATTGCATGACTGAAATGTGCTAAAAATAAACAAACTTGACATTATTTGGGATATCCAACTCCACCACTAGATATCACTAGATCCAACACACAGGCCGCCATGTTGTTTTCAATAGTCGACGATGGACAAACTATACACATAAAGGTCAGGTCAGGGGTATTCAACTACAACATGCAGCTTCACCCCTAGAGGTCAGTGAATTCAACACTTTAGATTTTTAAGTAAAGAATAACAGAGGACTACTTTCAACATTGTCCAACAATATACTTAAGGCTTATATACAGAATTTACAACTCTGACATTTCTAGACCTGCATTTACACTATACGGCAGCTGGGCATTGAAGCCATTTCCTACTGGCAGAGGCAGATAAAACACAGGAGGTGCAATACGACATGCGACATCGGCGTCTGGCAGACGAGTAAGTATTTAGTTACTGCTCCATAAAATATGCTGGTTTGGAACCAATGAAATATGACGGCTGCGAATGGGAGACGGTATCTTTTATGTGGCCCTGATCATTGGCGACGCAGCAGAGCAGATTAAATACTCTCAGAACTTGGAGACAGTGAGAGAGATGGGGAGATAAGATCAGAGAGGCAAAACAACTGCTACAGGGCCGTCACACTCATTTTAGTTCAGGGGCCACATGGGGCCCAATTTACTCTCAAGTGGGCCAGACCAGTAAAACCACAGCACAACGACCTATAAACAATGACAACTTCAAACGTGCTCAAATAAAGTGAATTCAATAAAATGCACTCTGCATCAACATTAAAACGGAGCATTAAAGTGTGGCGTTTATTACACATGGTCAAATCATCACATGGGCCTGACTGGACCTTCCTGCGGTCCAGCTTCAGCACTCTATGTTTGACACCCCTGGTTTGGAACACAGCCGCCTGGCACAGACTTTTTAATTATAGAGCCTTTTTTGGTAACAATCAAATTTAGAAACGCCTGTAATAACCTCCAACAATGACTCTTTTTCAGATCATGCAGTCAATAATCTTTTCAGTTGAGGCAATAAAACACTATTACTTCTTGTCTGATGAATCACAAGCTCTCACTTTCATCACCGATGGTCTCGTTATAACCGCTATTCCAGTTCACTGGGAAAAAAGAAATGCATCACTTTATGCTTCAGATGAAAAGCTGTTATGGAATCATTTGTGTGTAGTCTCAGATAAATGCTTGAAACCTCTTACACTCCAGACAGTATGTTAAAATCAGGGTTTCTCAATATCCCGCCATTGTATGAACGAGGGAACCGCTCCTGTTTACTTACTTCAAGTGGGGTTTAAGGTGGAATAGAGCAGTGGCTCGAAACTGGTTTTGTTTCGGAAACCACCATTTCCTCTTAATGACGAGCCGCGACCAAAACTGAAGAAAAAAATGCAACTTAATTTAATGAAAAGATGGAGCAGTTGGAACCTGATAGTATAGAATTTCACAGCATGACCCAAAAAAATAAGTTTGATGTTTGTAATGAAAAACAAAAACAACCAGCAGGGGGCAAAGCTCAAGAGGGAAATATTCCCTTTCACACTCAATTATCTTAATTGTAATTAAAAACCTAAATGTCTTTAATCCTCAATATAAGAAAATCCAAATTTCATGCAGTCGGTGGCGTTCTTGTGTTTTATAACAAATGTAAACAAACTGCAGGTTTTCATCCATCTATGAAATGGCAGGTGTCTATTGGCTTTACTGGGCGTCATGGCCACCTACTGTTAAGGAGAGTAGACGGCACTGCGATGCATAAAAAATCCTCTTCAAAATAAAAGCACAGACCTTTTTTCCCCCCCAGATTATAGTTTTGGGTCACGACCCACCAGTTGAGAACCACTGGAATAGAGTAAAAAACGGCCTATTTTCTCTAGTTGTTTTTGGTGAGTTTTTGGCACGTTTCATGCATGAGGTCAAGAAATGAGAAATTGCCAATAGCTCCTGGGATAGCTAGAAGTTCTAAAAATGACCATGGTCAAATTAAGACTCAACAGATTGGAGCGAATACTTGGGCCTCGGATTAATCGCGCGCTTGCCAATAGACTTGGGGGAGAAGAAGAGCCTCGTGTGGGGGAGAGTTTCTCATGGCAACGGTGATTCTAAATCTGGGCCACAAGGTTCTCCAGGCCGAGCACCAAACAAGACAGTCTGTCTATTGTGCGGAGGACAGAGGAGGAAGACGTTGTTGACAGCTCAAGGAAACTTAGCATTGTGCCGCTGCTTCGTCTGAAGAGACCATGACAGAGGAGAAGAGGCCACGGGAGACAATTTAGACGGAGCTGGTTCATCTCCATGGTGACTCCTCGTTGTGCACGGTTCCTCAAACCAGGTCTAAGCACAGACGATAACTCACAGTGAAGGCGTCTGTTTGAGGTTGCAAAAAGTTATTGGGAAATTTTTAATTATTCATAAACTATTCATCAAGAGAAATTAGCATGTCATTCCCTGCACACCCCGGGTAAACAACATAAAACAAAGACAAACGCGCGCTCTCTCTCTCTCAAGGCTTTTTAGGTGTGCTCACGTAGAATGTTTTTTTAATTGGGAATTGAGTGGTTTCAGTTCATAAAAATATGTGGTGCTGGATTTACCACTTGAAATTAAGTGAAAAATGCACAACCGAAAAAGTATTTTTGAGGATAATTGAAGATTGATTTTGTCTCATGAGATAATGTTTACTTCTGACACTGGGTGATAACTCTGGCAAGCTTATTAATGCTAATATAGACTGGGCGGGTTGATCCTGTTTATTATAGCGATGATATAGAGGCTGAGGTATTTTCCAAAATTAGCAATTGTTTCATCATGACGATTAAGGCTAATTATTTTACGGAAATAAAAACAAATACATCGAAATATTTCACACTTACAGAAACATTAAGGGTGGACGTAATCCCACAATGCCTTCGCTTTAACGAGTTGACATAAAAAATGGTATTTTCATGCAGTATGTAACACCTGAAATTGTGAAATATACCTTTAAACTGTTTTACCTGGAGATAGTGGAACCAAGGTCATTAGTCATCACTGTGTGTGTGTGTGTGTGTGTATGTGTGTGTGTGTGTGTGTCGGTGTGTGTGCGTGTGTCGGTGTGTGTGTATGTGTGTATGTGTGTGTTGAGTTTCAGTGACTCTTCTGTTATAGTTCCAGGTATGTTTGAAATGTGTGTGTGTATCTTAGATGACAAGCACATAGAAATACTCAGTTCATTTTTGGCTGCATGTGTGTGTATGAGTGTGTGCCGAGGTAACTCAGCCTAATGACGTGCACCCAAAAGTCCAATCAATAAATAGATAAATAAAATCTACAAAGTATGAAAATAGCACTTATTAGTACCATTGCTCTGAAATGGCCAACATGGAAAACTCTGTAGTGAATGTGGCAAACAGGGGCCACAAATAATGTCCCCATCTTGAGGAGCAATATTCTTCTTCTGAGATAAACATTTACTATTTAACAGTAATTCATCCATAAAGGGAGGAAAACATTGGAAAATCGATGTTATTGACTAAATTATAATTTATTTCGCCTTAGGTGCCTGAACTTATTGTCAATTTACAAACCTTCTCAGTTTGAGTCGGAAAAACAACAACAAAAAAGCTCAAAAACCGAAGTAAACACATTTTATTTGTGTGCCCGGTGTCGAACACTTAAACATCCACAGAGGAACGTACCATTGTCTCGTGTCTGTTCAGGCTTTTCAAATACTTTGCTCTGGTGTTCTGAAGAAGTAAAACAATGATGAGCCTCGCTGCAGGTTACGAGCGCACCAAGTTGCGCAACGACTCAGACTTCGTTTCGGCGTCAGAGAAAACATCTGATGAGTGTGAAGTGATGCAGGTTTTGGAAAGTTGAAGTGTGAAGAGACATTCTCTCTCTCTCTCTCTCTCTCTCTCTCCCGACAGTTCTGGCAGTTCTGACAAGCACGACACTACCAGCTGCCTTACGGTTTCTCATAGCAACAGAAGAGGACAAAGAAAAAAAACAACAAATGCAGATCTTTCATTGTGCTCTTTTCGTGATTCAACACCAGGGCACAATGAGACCTGGCAGAATGTACTGTTGTGTGAGTGAGTGTGTTTACGCGTGAGAATAGGAGGAATGCGTTGTGGCGCCATCGGAGATGAGAATTCCTCACTTTAAAAGCAACGCACTCACACGCCCATTGTGAAAGTGATAACCTTGGTGAGCCACGTGCGACACCTTGGATCATAGGACCTTGGGTGGAAACAGCACATTCGGTTACCGAGAGTCATTAAGCAGAGAAAGAAAAAGCCTTTTGTGTGAAGGCCGAAAAAAAAAAGAGAAAAAAAATCAGCCGAAGCCTGGAGGGTTGGGTTTGACTGCGAGGGGGCGGAGCCACCACCCGGCACCTTAACGATTCTTGCCTGTTGTGGTGACGTGTACGTCGACCTCTCTGGTCCTGTGTGTGTGTGTGTGTGTGTGTGTGTGTGTGTGTGTGTGTTTAGAGACCGTTCTGTTCCCTTGCCTCTTTTCAAATGACCACCTCTGTTCGCTCATGGCGCCCAGAGGAGGAGCCCTGTCTTTCCTTTGTCGTCGCCGTGACCTTTTCATGAGCAGTTTGAAGTCAAGTATCTTGTGGCCGGCGGATGAATCGCTGAAGTCAGCAAATGTTGAGCTAACAGCACTGTGAAATTAAAAATTCAATATTAAAGCGGGATTATTCCAAGCGATAAACTACACTCGAACAAAATGTAATCCCTCTCACTCCTCTCCGTGGAATTCGCTGACACATCATTTATCAAGAGTTAATGACAACAGCAAGACCAAAACACCAGATTAGGCTTCACGTCACGTCACGTTATCTTCAACCTAAGGGTCCAGTGTTCTGGGTCGGGGGGGTAGTTCTACCAGTACACAGAGGGCCTTTTTTTGGGGAA
>JAFBJT010108235.1:55401-107816 GCA_016785325.1 Chascanopsetta lugubris
CACCCCCCCCCCCCTCCCCCCCCCCCTGAAAGGAACCCCCAAGTCAGGGCCAGATGTGGCAGCTGGGCCCCCGCCACCCTGGAGGTCAAGGTCAAAGGAAACCATGTCAAATTTGCCACCCACCATCATTCTCTCGAGATAGAGAGATAAACAGAGGCGGCCATGGGGGCGGAGCGAGGCGTGGGTGGGAGGTCGGGGGCGAGGGAAGAGACGTTGACATTCAAAAACACCACGGAGGAAACGCCGTTCACACGGCCCCACAGCTGTCTCTGAAGTGTGTCCGGCCCTGGGCTTGTAAAGTCGTCACATGCAGGCCCTCAGTCTGGGCACTGCCCACCTGGCCCTCACATTAGGAACCCCCACCCCCCCCATCACCCCCCCCCCCACCCAAACACACTAACAACTTATTTTATACCCCTATTTCAAAGGGGAGCCTGCGTCACTGCTCCTCGGTGACTAACCTGCTCCCCCATGTCATTCCACACAACAAATCCCTGACTCTTGGTGCTGTTTCCTGTGTTTTACATTGACTCACTCTCTATGACATTTGACATTTTAGGCATTTACGTTACTAAGCGAGGGGAGGCTAATTATGGGATGTGCTTTTGGC
This sequence comes from Chascanopsetta lugubris, assembly GCA_016785325.1. Lineage (NCBI taxonomy): Eukaryota > Metazoa > Chordata > Actinopteri > Pleuronectiformes > Bothidae > Chascanopsetta > Chascanopsetta lugubris. Next base: position 56,012 of record JAFBJT010108235.1, read on the forward strand.
ATGACTGACAAAGCTGGAAATGGCTGAATAAGGTCATTATTTTTGTTTTTCTTCCAAATGTTTTACAACTTTTCCTGGACAGATATTCTTGTAGTTCGAAAAACCACCACAAGCGGGCGTGTTTCAAAGAAGCCTGAGCTCCCGCCTCTGTATGTTTGGCAAAAATTTGAAAGAATTTAACGTAGGCGTAAAAAACTTGGTTTCCAACTACGTTTTATACATTTCGAAGTAGTTAGTCACTCGGGAAGTGAGTCAGCCCCAAACCATTGCAGTATATTGTGTCAATAACCATATAAAATAAATGTTTTTACTCAAATAAAAATTCGAATTGTATTTGTTAAACACACAGTGATTTCCAGACCAGCCGCTATCCCCCAAACACTATCAGCGCTCGATGCTATCTCTTTAATGGTATTACAGTAGCAGCTACTTCATCTTCACATAATTGCACCATGACCCAATGGAAACAACTCGGTCTGTGTTGGATCTGTGGCTGCGGTATTGTCATTGCATTACTGACATGGCACCGTGCAGCAAACGCATTACCAGTTTAACCCTAATAAGAAAAAGTGACAATGGCCGCCGGGCTCCCCGCAGATTGATCTGATAAGCCACCGGGACGCAAATACAGACGTGCCCTTGGTTCGCCGCCAGCCCTCCATGACTGAGACCACATGTGTTCTTGGTTTGTTTCCTGGAGATGGGTGGGAGGGGGGTTGTTGGGGGGGTGGGGGGGCACATTTTGTGTACCCAAACAGCTGAAGAGGGCCCCCTGAGAGGTGAGCAGACGAGAGGCAACAGCAGCTGGTGCCTTTGGTGACGCACTGCCAGCGTTGTACGGTGACGTCAAATGCCGGGGGCAACGGCCAATAATCTTCAGTCTTTTTGAACCCCCGCTGTAATAAACTCTAAAATTAGACTATTGAAAAATCTGAAAAGTGTATATATCTGAAAAGTGTATATACATATATATGAACCACCCATTATTTGGAATGGCTGCTTCAAACTGACGGCTCTTTAGAGTTTAAGGCAATCACACCTAATTGATCTGAATACACCTTTATCTCTCCTGCCCGCAGGTACTTCCTTTTCCCATGTCCTGTGACGTCCGGGATGAGTGCTCCTGCAAGGATCCCAACGCCATCGAGAACAGGAAGGACGCCAACGTCCATTCCCTGGGGTGACAGACCGAGCCTGACCGGGGGGGACCTCGCTCCGACAACAACACAGCCAGAGAGGGCCCGAGACAGATCCCTCCTCCGTTCTCCTCTCGGCCTCCGATTTCCTGCACATGCTGCTTTAACAGGCATACCTCTCCATCCATACTGCAACACCCCCGACCTCCACCCCACAAGATCTCAGCAGAGAGGATGGGACTCATGAGACGCCACAGTCATTTCTCCGCTACAAAGGAAAGTAACCCTGCAATATCACCCTTGAAAAAAAAAAAAAAGAATATATAGCAAAGAGAAAAAAATATATATATATACATGAAGCAGACTTTTTTTTTTTTTTTTTTGAAAGAAGAAAACAACCAAAAACAGAATCATAACCAAGCCTAGGTAGCATGCCTTTCGTTGAGTTTCGTGCCGGCTTCAGTGTCTGTTGTCGTGACCTCGCTCGCTCTACAATGACATGATTGAACCTAAGGTAAAACGTTGGGGACCGCGACGATGTCGGCGTTGTGTTTATTGCAAAATATGAAGGAAGTGGTGTCAAAAAAAACGAAAAAAAAAAGAATCCTCTGACACTTTGAAGGCAACACCTTTCTTTGGGAAGGGGCGGGAAGTTCATTTCAAACAGGTCACACACTCTCCATGTGTCTCCATGTCCGTTTTCAGTTTGTTCAGTTCAGTTTGGCGCCGCCGAATGTGAGTGGAGAAGCAGCCAGCTCGATGGGGAATGGGGTGGCCATATTGTTTTATGAGACACTGCAGGCAAATAAGGTAAAATAATAACAATAGAACTATCACCTAAGATTATCTCACTCACTTTTAGGGGGGAAAAAACTAAAGTTTTTCTTTTTCTAGAATCGAGAAATAAGCTTTTTTTAAACCATATTATTGAATATGCATCAATTTACATACCTTTAGTTATTTTTGTTATGTAACAAGATTTAGATAATTACTTTATTTAGCTTAGATCAGCCATGTCAAACTTATTTTAGTTGCACATATGTAGGCCCCTTTGACACCCCTGGCTAAGATGATTTGACAACTGATATAAGAAGAATATGTTTGCACAGAAAAGTTTATTAAACTTTATTTGACCATCCCTCTATAATTAGAAAGAATACTATGAAGAGCCATAATGAAACACATTTTTGCCATAATTGAAAAAAAAAAAGTTAAACTTGCAAAGTAAAAAAAAATCCTAACAATATACTAGATTGGAATACAATTGAAAATATTAAAAGAAATAGCCTATGTCACAGATTGAGATAAAGCCATCGAACCAATATCCAGTAAAAACAAGGTGATTGATGAGAAGTCTAAAAGTGACTGGGGCCAAACTAGAACATTTTTTGCCTACAGTGTCTCTCCTTTTGTTCAAAGCCGCAGATTCAACTCAAATGCAAAAATAGAAATGAAGAATGTCAAACTGTCAGACACATTTACCCCCTGAAAAAATCAAAAAAGACGCATCGTTCAAATATCTCCCGCCCGGTCTCTGCTACTGTGTTTGCTGCTACTTGTCATTGTCACATCACAATATCTAATGGGGCGGGACGTCCGATAGGCTGGTGGGGCCTTCGCTGCTAATACAGTACCTCTCTATGGCATCGGTTCACGCTCGCATGTTAGTACACATTACGCTCGGCCTCATGTTAATGCGCCATGACAACGCCACATATGAAATGCACTACGAACTTAAAAAGAAGAAAAACACAGAACCTCACTTGTCGCTCCCGTTTAACCCAGACGCCCCCGACATCACACACACACACACACACACACACACACTGACCACGACTTGAAGAATGTCCATCCATAACACCTCACTTAGGCGCTGGGGGCAGATTTTAGCATCAGTTCGAACTCGCCTCGATAAGAACTTTTCTTACCTCGAGCGGCGATTTGGAAAAACTGAGAATAAAATGATCCCAGCTGTGTTCAGAATGTAGTCAATGCTCGTCAATAGTCTGTGGCTTTTTGTTTTTGAAAGTACAGTCACACACAGACATAAAGGGCTTCGACAGAGGCCATGGGCTCTGGGTGAGAATGAGTAAAGGTGGAAGGAGACCACATCTGAACACACGAACACACACACACACACACACACACTCCCCTCGTGTCAGTGTCGGGCGCTTGGCTCCTTAACGGGCAACAATGTAGTGGAAATGACATTTGGATGTATCTGTCAACGCAGCGTTAGCAGTCAAGGTTGTTTTGATTTAAAGGTGCAGTGTGGGTCATTAAAACAATTACTTACTGACATTTCCAGAATCAGCGAAAAACTATTATTTTCCATTTCCCGTTAATAAGCCCATTTAGGTATATTTACATGAGGAGCGGGTCCTATCTACGGGGGCGGCCATGTTTTTACGGTAGGAGTTCTTACAGTTGGAGTCACCAAATCTTACACACTGCACCTTTAACTGGGTCATATGGAAAAAAAAGGGCACTTGATTATGATCAGCACATTTTCAGTATTGTGAACTTTGGTGTCCATCCTTCTCCAATCAACTGCTTTGTAATGATGATGTCATTTTCCCGTTGCCACGGTTACGGTCGCCGTGATGCCGACTTTCCACCCGGGTCGAAGGCACCGCCCACCCTGACTCACATAAGGCTGCTATAGCATTTCCACACTGTTCCCTTACGTGGTGACCTCACACCATTGTTGTTATTTTTCATTTCTTTTTATCACAGAACAAAATATTACGACTTTACCACAACATGCCGAGAAAGTGAACGACAACAAAAAACTGTATTATTTCCCATCAAACACAACAACAACAAATATTGTGTAAATATTCTTTTTGTTTTCATGTATTTTTTTGATTTTTTACAAAATGTCATATTTTATCAGTGTTTGTATTATTGACCTCAGTTACTGCACTTTTTTTTAGTTTTGCCATGTAAGAAGAAAAAAGTATATCTTTTCAAAACATGTTTTAGAAGCTGCTATCGTCAGAACGGTGATCTGAAAACAACAATAACAACTGTATCATATTCGCTAGTTTGACTTCCCTGTGTCACTAAAACCCTCAATGTCATCCATGTTTTTTAGTTGTATCCGACCTCAGACCTGAACCGACCAATGAAGGAGAGTCACCAAATCCCTCCAAGTCCCAATTATAGGTAGATGCGTCATCTCTAGAAGTATATACTCAAAGTACATTTCCACATATTTAAAGGTGTAGTGTGTAAGATTTTGGTCATTTTTGTCACTTCTCAAAATATTACAAAACAATGACATTTTCAGGAATTTAAATTCACGTAAATGTTTTATGTTTTTCCCATTACCCTGATATGAGCCCATTCATGTATATTTACACCAGAAAAGACGTGTTTTCACAGTCTACCATAGCTGAGGGTGATGGATACAACATGCAATTTCACCTCTAGAGGTCAGACAATCTTACACACTGCACCCTCAAGATCTATCTAGGTTGTCCGTCTTTGGTTTCGCCCCCATGTTTGTGTCGTCAAAGTTTAAAAGGTGTAAATGTTCAGTAGCCGAAAGTGAAGGAAAATGAAGAGATACTTTTTTTTTTAAAGAAACTTTGTAAGGACGCTCGAAAAGGCTATACAGTACATCATCTACATCAAAGATTGCATTTAACACTTTATATGAAAATATATAGCCCTGGTTTAAAAAGTAAAAAAAAAAAAAAGAGACTTGTATTATGTTGATATTATCAAATTATATTATAATACTCCAGATACTGCTGCTTTTACATAGACCTGTCACCAGTGGGGAGACCTGCAATCACTTACACCTTCGCCAATGACATGCTAGCAACAGTGGTTCCATCAGCCACCATTGAGGTCAACTGGAAGCCATTCCAGCCGCTCAATGCGTTGGAACGTCACTTTTTACATTCAGAGCGTGACCGCATGTCAGCGTGAACAGTCCAATATCGGAGAAGGTACCCGTGCATAAGCCATAGCTAACCTGAGATATTCATGGAGGGAAAAAGTATACCATTGCGCAATCGGACGTGGACATGGCCTCTCTACTGTATAGTCTTCACAGGATCCCTTGCTGTACCTCATGCCTGTAATGTTTGCTGCTTATTCTATATTTTTGGTATGTTAGTGCGTCTCATAAACGATGGTGTACATAGTAGAACTATTTATTGAGAGTGTTATACTTTTTTAAGTTATATTTAATGTCCGTGTATAAGTTATTTTTTACATTGAAATATTTAGCGGTTGTGAGTCGGGCGTCGTCACACTCTCCACGCCCACAACCTGGTGAGAAGAGATCTCGAGGTGTCACTCGCGTCCAATGGGGATTCATCGCATTTAAATGTTACTGAGTGCAGTGTATGGTCTTTCTCTTTCAAACCAGAATGTAAAGTTACTTTTTTTAAATTTTATTTTATCTGCTTTTATTTTGAAGGCACACATTAGCCATACATTCAAGAAATTGTGAATAAAAGAACCAAGTATATATGCTGGTCAAATGCATCAATCAACCATGATATAGCCGAAACAATGTTTCCAGAGCCAGTGTGAGGAGAGCAAAAGAGGCAAATGAAGGGATTTGATTCTATTTTAAAAAGGGACGACTGAAGAGGTGGAGGTTGAAGGTGGAGGGTGGGTGTGCAGGGGATGGGTGGGCTGCTTTGGAGCTATTTGTCCAGGTGTGAAAATGTGGACCCACAGAGGCTTGCCCCTGGGCTGGGTGGGGGGACGGGGGCGGGGAAGGGTGGAGGTGGGGGGTGGTTCCGGCACTGACTGGCAACGAGCCGAGCGCCGTGAGTCAGACTTTCTCTAAGGGGGTGGCAGCACCAACCCCCCCCCCCCCCCCCCCCCCCCCCCCCCCCCCCCCCCCCCCCCCATTCACTCCCCTCTCAGCACACTGCCTCATCTGTCACTGTCAGGTACGCTTGCCTGCCTGCACAGGGGCTGCCAGGGTGGAGAGAGGATGTTTGCCCAGCTTACGGAGACCTTTTTGAAGTTTGGCTGAAGGGACACACTTCTTCTTCACCCCACCTTACAGCGCGTATGCTTTATCATATATGATTTTTTGAAAAAAAAAAAAAAAAATTGCTGGGTTGTTGCTCGACCTAAAAATGGACAGAATACTTTGTAGAGTCTTTACAAAGCGAGTGTCAGAGTCCCTAAATGTTTCCGTTCGGATCGACGTGGAGATAAAATACTGATGTGCCATCTCGTTGTAAACAACATTTTCTTTGTGTATTGTACCACATGAAGTACCTCTCACAGGCCTCTGGTTATAGAATGGTCCACTTATGTCTGTCTGTTTCCTAATCCTCAATTAATTTAAAAAAAAAAGGTGAATTGTCCCTTTTTTAATCTATAAGTGGGAAGTAAAAAAAAAAAGAAGTGTATTTACATATTACGTGGATAACTAGTGGTATTACTGCAATGTTTCGTACCTGATTGCTCAACAAATATATTTTAAGATGTAAATAATAATAATATTACATGATGATTGTATTTGCAAACTATGTACTAACTGTTGGGACTAGTAGCTCTTGGATTGATGATTTTTATCATAATTATATGATTATGGATTATTATTATACGAAGAGATGAACCGTGAATAATATGTCGTGCATTGTGTCAAAGTATCACCTGCGAGACAGATGAAAAAAAAAAATGACCTGTGATGCTTTACCACACCACTTCGCTGTCAGCATTTATTTGTCCAGAATGACTTTAAGTACAAGCACTGTCGTCAGTTGTTCTAAAACCATTTAATTGATCCATCGAGTCATAAATTATTTATTTGTTGTCAAGATAAATAAAAGTCATAATAACGGTCATTTCTGGGTCTTAGGAGTCTGTTGAAGTTCATGGCGCCCAGTCCTCCTTACAGACTCACCCCCGTAATACCTTTGTGTTTGCTTCACCAACACCGTAAAGGTAGCCATCAGACCCCCCCCCCCCCCCCCCCCCCCCCCACCCACACACCCACACACCCAAACGGCCCCCCCCCCCCGCCCCCACTACACACACCCACACACACACACACACAGATGGCCTCCTCTCTCTCTTTTGGTTCTTACACAGTATGCACTTTTTCAGGCACATATATAAACAACAGATTTGACATTTTTTTTGTGTTTCAGTTCCATGTTTCTCTCTCTCTTGTTTTCCACAGTTGCAATTATACTATATATTTTTGGTGCTCTGCTACATGGCAAAACATGTGTACTATATTTTCATAAGGAAGAGTCATAAAGATGAATATCATGTTCATTTTTGCTGTCATTTATTGTGTAGAAATAAAACACTGGTTAAAGTGAGCATTTGCCTCAGTGTGGTCAGTACTTTGTTATTTTTATTTGTATTTTTGTATTACTTGAATGATACTTAAATGATACAAATACGACAAAGTTTTAAACATCCACAGTGAACCCTTTCAAAATAAAACATGGGCTGAGCAGGTTATAAAAGAGGAACTCACTCTTGAAGCCTCCATTGATACATTGGCATGGAAATGCGAACGCTGTTCCTGGCACACCAATGACGTTAATGGCCTAATTTGTGAGAATGAACATCAAGCTACTGATTTTTAAAGTGCAGTTAATGTTGCATGACTGGAAAGAAACTGGATCTGAGCTTAAAGGAATGGTTTGTTGAGGGGAGATGTGGAAAAAGAAAATGCTTCCCAGCAGCTCACATGCAGAGAGGCATGGCCACCTTCAGTTAATTATATAAATTAGAGTAATTCATAGGGGATTGCTGTCTGTTAGTTCAGTGAATGGTACCCCCCCTCTCAGCTCAAATGTAAATATTTTCAAGCAGGATCATGTTATGAACTGCTTGAAAATTGGGAAATAACAGTCATTTCCCCATGATGTACATGCACCAGGAGGAAATGTGATTGGAGATATTTTCATCAACTTCATCACAGTGGAATGTGTCTCCAGGTAAGTCTGGGTCATTCAAGGTTTGAGTGTATGTTGTCAATGTAGTAGTAGTAGTGGTAACTTTAGTAAGAATTTCAAAATCACCTAAAAAGGTAAATTAAGAGGTCCGAAAATGTCATATTGTAGTAAGATTGGTCACACTAGACTCTAGTGTGACCAATCTAAAGGGTCCAAAGTCACCTTAAACAAGGTCATAATATAGTGAAGGGCCTGAAATGGTGCCATTTATAGCAAGGTGTCCATAATGGGTCTAAAAGGTCCTACGATAGTAAAGGGTCAAAAATCAGCCGAACAAGTCTTACTATATATTAAGGGATCCAAAATCATCCAAAAGTGTCATACAATAGCAAGGTGTCAAATGAGTACTAAATGGGTCAAAAAGGTCACACCATAGTAAGGGGGCAAACTATAGTATGCCGTTTTTTTCACCCAAAAAGTGACAAAAAAACGACAGACTATACTATGCTGTTTTTTTTCACCCAAAAAATGATATACTATAATATGCCATTTTTTTCGTCGAAAAAACGACATACTATAGTATGCTGTGTTTTTCATATTATATGGGGACTATACTATGCTGTTTTTTTTCACCCAAAAAATGATATACTATAATATGCCATTTTTTTCGTCGAAAAAACGACATACTATAGTATGCTGTGTTTTTCATATTATATGGGGACTATACTTTGCTGTTTTTTTTCACCCAAAAAATGATATACTATAATATGCCATTTTTTTCGTCGAAAAAACGACATACTATAGTATGCTGTGTTTTTCATATTATAGTAAGGGGTCAACAATCAGCCAAAACGATCATATGATCGTAAGGGTTCCAACATTAGCCAGAAAGGTCATAATATAGCAAGGGATCCAAAATGGGTCAAAAAGAACATCCTGTAGTAAGGGGTCCAAACATGATCAAATGGTCAAACAGTGATAACCTCTTATCACTGTTTGAACCATGATGAAAATGTCAGACTATAGGTCTACAGTCTGCTGGATCACATTAGAAACTGATGCAAAGTGGAAGGTATGTACTTCTAAAATAAAGTAAATTCAAATCATGATGAGAAATGATGACAGCAGGAAAATAACTACCAGGTGGAACATATTATTGAGGGACAGCAAGAGAGAAAAATCATCAGTAAATACACAAGGAAACCATCCCACATGTGCTAAACAATTTTGGAATGAATTATGTTTGTGGGGGAATTTAAATTGTTTTGGAACTTGTTCTGCAATGTTAAAATAGGTTTAGATAAATGCTCCGCAGCTGTTTAAGGAAGACCCATCTTCAAACCCAAATTCACTTTATCGGTTTTAATGGAATCATCCCACTGCAGGATAAGACCAGTCTTATATATACATTTTTAATTCTTTCACATTCTTCAGAAAAAAGACAATCAAAGAAAGACACATCATACAGGTGTTGGTATTTTTTACAGTTTCAAATGTACAATATAATAATTTATTATTACAATTCATTTTAATATGAGATGAAAATATTGAAAAAAAAGGCATTGTTTGTCTTCCGTAAAACAAGATCCATGGCTTTGAGGGTAATATGACTTTGGGCTGGAGGGGGAGGAGCCGCAGTTGATCCGGCCAATCACGGACGAGGTTTCACCTCAGTTCAGCACAAAGTGAAACATGTTCTTCACTGGGATTCTGCTGCATGTCAGGATCTTTTTCAAAGATGCAACGGATTCCTGATGACACAAAAACTGTTAAATTGACAACACTGGGGGAGAAAATGGAGTTCGGCCTGGGGGCAGGCGAAAGTTACTTCCTCTCCCCAGTAGCTCCAGCAGCTCGAGCTTGGGCGTCAAACATACGGCCCGTGGGCCAAAACCGGCCCACCGGAGGGTCCAATTTGGGCCAGGAGAAGAGAAGACATAATTAGCAATTTTTCAATCACAGCAACTGCTATCTCAAAAACTGTCCACTCGGGGTTAAACGCAACACTTGTCACGCAGGCGCCATTGTGCAGCGGTAAATATGCTCCCATTTCACTGGCCCCGCCCACTTGCAATCACACTGGGGTGAATGTGGCTTGACAGATATTCACGAGAGAACAGATCTAAATAGAAATAGAAAAAGTGGCGATAGGACCGTCTGGTTTTGTTATATGTGAACAAGTCAATTTCTTTCAGTCTCAAAATAGATAATCATTTCAGGTGAAGTATTCATTTCCCTATCGTACCATTAAGAGGATTCTTCATTAACGAGCGTGACGTTTGAAGCCATACGCTCTCGTCTTTGCATAATTTTGACGGGCTGTCGGACAGACCGCTGGTGTGTCGCTCCTCCAACCACACAAAGCCTCAAACTGCTTCTACGACTACAAAGCTCCTCTCATCACTTGCTGATTTGAAATCGTCCCTTTTTTTGTTTGAATGAACTTGAAAACAAGTCAGTTTGATTTTCAAAATGGCTTGAACACATTTGCGCTTCTCCTTTCAAATAAAGATACTAAAAGGCAATGCTATTGATTTTTCCCTTTTTTTTCTGTCGCTCTCTCTCTTTTAAGCCTCAAAGCACCAAAAAGAAGGAAACTACAATATTACATTCAAAGTACTGAAGCCGAGCGTCTCTCTCTCTCTCTCACTCTCTTTCTTGGCTGAATAATATTTTACACTTTTCATTGATATGTGCAATCACTGGCATTTTGCATTCGAGATTTTTTTTTCTTACTATAATAAAAGTAGGCCACAGAAAAATATTTTTTTCCATAGCTTTGACACAATGTCCAGTGAATTCTGAGGTCGATTTCTTTTTTTTCGAAGCTCACCTGGTTTTCAAAAATGCACCAGTTGCTTGGATCAATCAATGATGTCATTCTGCAAGAAAAAATAAATAAATAAATAAATCAGAGGCACAACAGCTTTGTCTCCTGGTGACTGACCTCATCGGAGTTTGGTGTTGCTGTATGTGTTTCGCTGTACATAGATGAGCTTTTCCATGCAGTTGGCGCGACGTTCGTGTAAAGAGCCGTGCGAGGTGGGACTGGCGGTGGGTCGGGGCTCCTCGCTCCGGCAGTAGACGTACGCCATGTTGTCAGTGCGGCTCTGGATGTGGGTGCTGTGCAGGAGGGAGCGGCAGTAGTGGCTTATCTTGTCCACCCGGCGGAGAATCAGGATGGCTTTCCTTTAGAGAGAAAGAAACACACACCCCCCTTTTACTACTGTATAAACATGGCAGCCCCCGTGGAGAGGAGGGGACCTCAAGGAAAGGGTGATAACAAATTCATGAAAATGCTGTCATTTAGTTGTTCTGTAATGTACGTTTGAAATAACAGAAATCTTACACACTGCACCTTTAAGGTTCAAACAATGAGACACAGAGAGAAGAGAAGCAATAGGAAACAGACAGACGTGGTGTTGTGCTTCCATTCGCACCTCCTCTGACTCCACGTCTGCTCGGGTATAAGTGTTACCAGCATGCAAAGCAGTGTCTGTGACGGAACTTCCAGTCTGGGTCAGAACTCTCATGAGGCACTGATACTGTTGAAAAGTGATTTTTTTTTTTTTTGTCAATGAAGAAGGAAAAAAAAAGAAGAAAAATACACACAAACATCGACATCATTCTTGTGAAAGGAAAAATACACAGCCTGTGCGTTCGAGCTTGTCCGGACGCAGAAATGAGGAAAACACACGCGGTGGGAGAAGGGGGCAGAATTCCATTTGTTTTGAAAAGCAGTGTCTGGTGTGCATCAACATCTGTCTTTAGTTAAGAAAGGAGTACAGACATCCTTTTCACTTATTTGCTGAAAAAAAAGTGTGTGTGTGTGTGAGGGGGGGGGCTGCATTTTCTCATTTCCCTTAAATTCTTACGTCTGAAACAACAGAATACCAAAAACACATCATCGAAGGTGGGGGGGGCTGCAAGCACGTGAGCGAGGGGAGAACAAATTAAACTCAATCGTGTTGAGGACAAAGGAAGTAGAAGTAAAGAAGAAGAAGAAGAATTATTTTTATGTAATATTTCAGGTTGCAGTGTGGTAATTGATATAAACACGGCTTCAATGGAATGTATCCCAGGACTGAAAACAACATTAAATCTGATTTGTGGGGAATAAAAGTACAAGATAATAGTTGTGTTTACAGTGAGGTAAAAAAAACATCATAGCACATCCAGAGAACAATACAATTATGAAAGGGGCTAGTGTTCGGGGGCTGAAACAATGCTGGTGGACATTTGAGGGGGTGGGGGGTGGTCCTGGGCTTCTGCAGGAGTGCTGACTCTGCTGTATGTTTCACTTGGCCATCCTGTTACCTTTTAAAAAGGCACCACCAATCCAGGCTGCTTGTAAATTACGCCAACGAGCCTCAAGCGCTGCCAACTTGGGGCAGTAAATAATCCCAATGCGCGCTCATCCAAAGCCCCCCCCCCCCCACCCACCCCCGTGCCCACAGTGCCCACACAAAAACACACAAACACACCTATCTCCCGCCATTATAAGTGCAAGTGGCCACCCCATGTCTCCCACCCTCCCCCCTTCCACCAATCAGAGAGAGGCACAAACCTTCCATAGAGTTATTCTACTGTTATTATATTATTTATGACTCCTTTGAAAGGACACGCTCCCAGGCTGCGTGGGTGGACAAACCAAAACACTGCTGCGACGTGACCGGACCCCCCCCCCCCCCCCCCCCCAAAAAAAAAAGAGATCAACCGAGGTTCATAATGAAGTACTTTACTTTTTCTGTACCAAGTGTTGTTAACCGCGCTCCCTTGCAGGTTTTTGTTTGTCAGTCGGCGTCCCATTGTTTCCACGGTGACGTAACATCTGTTACAGAGGGTGTCCCCCGTTAGGGCTGAGGGGTGTGTGGGGGGGTGTCACGGCGGCACAATGTGGACATGGAGGAACTATTTTTTTCTTTTTTTTTATGAGTCAGGGGAGGAAATAGGAGCTGGAAGTTGAGTTAGTGTTAGCTGACAATCAAATTTAGTGTTTGGCTTGGCCCGTGGTTTAGCGTCACTGTAGAGTTTGCACCGTGACCTCGCTTTCCAGCGGAAGTGCCTTTGGAGAGGGCGGCACAGCGGGCAGTCAGGGCGAATTGCCCACCGGTGCTTCGCAGACAATGACGCGAGAAATGACTGAACGCTCCGACTCTGACAGTGGCGGTTCGAACGGTTTTGGCTTCTCTAATGTAAGCAACCTCGGGGTGACCCTCACTGAATTGAGCACGTCGTCAAACGGGATGACAAGCTGACGCGGGCGAATAAGTGTCGGACACGAACGCCGCATTTCAAGGTGCACTGTGTACGATTTTTGTCACTTCTAAAAAATATTACAAAACAATTACATACTGATATTTTCATGAATTTTAAATTACCTAAAGGTTTTTTTTTTCATTACCCTTAAATGAGCCCATTAATGTAGATTTACATGAGGAGCAGGTCCTCTTTGGGGGGGGGGGGCATGTTTTCAAAGAGGCCCAGAATGGACATAGGTAAACATCTTTTGAGTTTTAATGACTACTGGAGTCAACCATAGCTTCTCCTGCAGGCTCAAGAAGGCTGAGGGTGAGGTGATGGACACAACATGCAACCTCACCTCTAGGTGTCTACCAAATCTTACTCACTGCACCTTTTTACGGTCAATCATGATTACTCACCTGGGGCCCAGCTCATCCTCGCTCCGCCACACAAAGTCTCCGAACTTCTCGTAGTGGGCGTTGTAGTGGTGCTGGACTCGGTACAGCAGCGGAGCAGAGATCTCCATCAGCGTGTTGTAGGCCATCTGCTGCTCTTTGCCGCTGGTATAGCCGTTGTACAGGTTGTACACTTTGTCTGCTATTTCTGAGAGACAGAGGGCAGGGGAGAGGGAGAGAGAGAGAGAGGGGGGGGGGCGGGAGAGCAGGCGAGAGACAAGAAGTCTCACAGAAGTCCAAAATGTTGATGGTGACGGTGATGATGATGAAGATGATGATGATAATAACAATAATAATAATAAATACTACTATTACTACTACTACTACTACTACTAATAATAATAATACATAATGATGATAATAATACATAATAATTAGGCTTTACTTGGATAGCTCATATAACCAAGATGCAAAAAGGTAAAACAAACCAAAACAAAAAAAAGTTGAATAGCAATACAATACGATAACAAACAAAACAAGTCAAATATCAAATCCTGCATAAATGATGTAACACCATGGCGTCTTATTCGTGCTATTCTTGTCTAGTTTACTTTGTGAACTACTCCTTTATTTCATATCTAGCTTGTTTCAATAAGCAACCAGTCATGGATGTGTACACTGTACACTATCAAAGTTGGGCTTTGGTCAAATATAAAAAAACAACAACAGAAAACAAAGGACAAATCAAAGTACATGAGGCTCTCGAGGTGCAGGAATACCTTCAGCTCTGCTGTCGTCCACCATAGGACAGGATGTCCGCACTGAGACGAAGCTGGACTCGGAGTGACTGCCCCGGCTGTCCACTGCAGTGAGAGTAAACCTGAAAATCACGAGGAGAAAAACAAAGGCAGGTGCACTAATTGGCTATCTTCACGTTTCATACAGAAAACAAACCAAACTGTACCTTTCACCTCCTAAAACACACATTGAAATATCATATCTGACACACAGGGACCGGATCAACCGCTAAATAAACAATATTACCTACAAGGTTTTCGGAGATGAGGTTGTCGATGCATAAATAAATAAGTGGACATCCAATATTCCCAAACGCCTGCGGTTTAAACTCGCGCCTCTTTGCTTATTCAGCGCAAAATGAATTCATTTGTATGGCGTTTGAAGGATAACAAGCTGAAGGAGACTGTGTTCTTGTAAGGTGAGAATGTTGTAAATTTGATCAAACGCTATACGACCGTGCCCTGACATCACTTTCTTTTTTGTTCCCATTTTTTTTTCCTGGGTGTCTTGTGAACGCAGATCCAGGGGTCGAAGGATTTAATGATATCTGAAAATGAGCCAGTACAGCCAGTACCGCCATGGCGGATGAGAAGAAGCGTAAAAGGTGCATCTGGCCTGACTCCAAGAACTCTTTTAGGACAATGTTCCTCCCTTTGAAAATGTCATTCATCAGAATTTCTTCTTAAAGACTTTAGGACCGGCCCAGACAGGGGACAGTTCAAGACACCACCGACGGGAGACGAGACACAATGAGGGAGTGTAACGCATCTTAAGTATTGTGGGGCCACACGGCTTCGGAACAGAGAGAGACGGAGAGAAGACAATGACCTTTACTTGTCCTTTTGAAAATGCCAATCTGTGCTCCTCCGAAAAAGTACAAGGGAGGAACTGGTCATACTGAATGGCACAGTTTATTGAACCATCAATATTTGCCGCCCTTGTCTGGATGGAGGTTGAACTTGACGCTGTTACCATAGAAACCAGCCTAAACCTAAAGATTGTAATGCTTCCCTGATCTCTTGACTTCTTGCTCAACACCTTTGAATTGTCGAAGAGTGATAATAATACCAAACGGTCTCAAGTCTTCAAAGACTCAAAACGCGAGAGGTTTGCTGACTTCGCTTTCTTCAACTCAATTTTCAACATGCTAAAAAGCAGCAAAAAATAAACAGTGTATTTGGTTTATGTTGGTGTTATCGAGAAGAGACGTTTTCAATTATTGATCAGTTTAAATTATTACCTTCAGAATACCTAAATGGCATTTCAATACATTTGGTTACATATGTTCACTTTGTGGGTCAAAGGTCACAGACGCAGTGGCTCACTTGAGCTGGAGGCAAAAGGTCAAAGGTTCGAGGTGTTGATGGCAACCCTGGTTTAGTCCGTCTGCCTAAACCATTGTCACCATTACTTAGCAATTAAAGTTGAGTGTCGAATTAAAAACTAAGTACATTTGTGGTACATTTTCCATTGTTTCAAGCTTTGATTTGAGTGAATCAAGTATTGAGAAATGTTTGTCACCACTTGTGACGATCTGTGAGCCCGGTGCAGAGTTTCCACATCGTTACTGCTGTAACAACAACAGCACGACAAAAAGGAAACCGCTAAACACCGCGAGACCCGCGGCATTCCAGCGCCAAATACTTTTAGAAATGCATGAAAAATAAAGACATTAGTGTGTCATTGTTTGTAGGAAAGTTGCTTTTCCATTTCTCCCCCCCCCCCCTTTTTTTTTGGAGAGCCTGTCCAAAGCATGTTTTGTTTGTAACATGACCTGTTTGCACATTGCTCGCATAGTTTGTTCGCTCTTGTTATTCAGCAGGGTGGATGTGGTGGTTCCCCCCAAGAACCTCACCAAAGACTCACGGGGCCTCGCCGGCTCCTCTGCCCAGCAAAACAATGCCGGCATGTAACAGTCACTGTTTAAATGATGTGGCCACATAACGTGCAGATGGATACAATGGATTGCTGAAGGGTGGGGGTGAGGGAGGAGGTGGGGGGGGGGGGGGGGGGGGGGGGGGGGGGGGGGGGGGGGGGGGGGGGGGGGGGGGGGGGTTCGTAGGCGGTGGGAGTTTTATCAAGGCAATTTGTAAAAGGGTGTTTTTTAGGACCCATGATGTGAGCGTGCCAGTGTTTGTTTGTTTTTTTAAATGGTTGGCATCAATGACAAGGTTCTGTTTCCCCTACAGCAATTACAAGACTGTTATGTACAGTAATAAAGCTGTTTTTGCACTGAGATTAAGACTCTGCAGGGACACAGCTCTGAGTTACGACAATGGATGTGGATGCCTGTCATGTCAAGTCATTTAAAGGTGCAGTGTGTACGATTTGGTGACATGTAGAGGTGGAGTTGTTACGTCGTATCCATCACGTCACCCTCACCCGTCATGAGCATGCAGGAGAACCTATGGTCAGCAGTCATTAAAACTCAAAAGTGTAGCCCAGAGTGGATAAACATCGTATGACTCTTAAAGGCGCAGTGGGTACGATGTTTTCACTTTAATAAACAATTACATATTGACCTTTGAATTTATAATCACCTATATGTATTTTTTCCTTCTGTCTGCTTCCCTTAAGTGAGCCCATTAATGCATATTAACCCGGGGAGCTGGTCCTCTCTATGGGGGCCGCCATGTCTTTACAGTGGCCCAGAGAGGACAACATCTTCTGAGTCTGACTGATAACTACCTATAGGTTCTCCTGCATGCTCGAAAGGGTGAAGGTGAGGTGATGGATTCAACACGCGACTTCACTGCTGGATATCACCAAATCTTACACACCGCACCTTTAAAAAAAGGCTAATCACGAGTGATTCACATTGAAAATGGACGTCATTCATGGATGCTGATAATGGCACAGCGATGGGGGTTGTATATGGAGGGGTGTCTGAGCTGGGTGCTGGCACTCACTGATGATAAAGATCGCCTGGGAGAACAAAAGCAGCAGCCGCAGCCTGGTCTGCCACAAGAATGTCAAAACATTAAGTAACAGAACTGGCGACACACACACACACACGCACACACACATTTCATGGCTGCCTGCAGGGCTGCGTGAGGATCCTTTGGAAGCCGTTGGGATATATTTTTGAAAGCTCAGCAGAAGACAAAGTGGACCAATGGTAGATTAATGTTTGCGTAAATTAACAATGTTGCCATTAAAGTAACCATTGTCCTCTAATTTAATGAGACAGAGGAACGGCGCTCCGAACGAGGGGATGACAAGACAGAGGGCTCGGGGGAGACGGACGGAGAGGCGGAACAGGGGAGAGTGAGAGTGAGAGAGGATCAATTAGGGGCTAGTATTTCTGGCATGCTGAGAGAAGCCATGGCAGAAGGGGGAGGCGGGGTGGGGGTGGTGGTGGCGGTGCGGGGGGGGGGATGCCTTTTCCATGACATCAGCATTTGGACATACATCAGTCCACGTTGAAACGCTCCCGCCGGAAGAATTTGCGGCAGCTCGCTCGTATCTGATGACTTTGAAGGCTATCTATCTATCTATCTATCTATCTATCTATCTATCTATCTATCTAAGAGAGTTGCCGGCGCAATGACGCTAAATAAAATTGCCTCGTGGCCGTTCGTTGTAAATCAGAGAGAAAAAGTCGCTTCGCGCTGAACACATCAGCAGGACTCCCGAGTGCAAAGTCATAAAGCAGCAGCCCACTGGTGATGATGTCATCGGATCTGAAATAACTGATATTCTAGCGCAGTTTGCCATTAAAGACATCTCACATAACTATGTGTTGGACAATTCTCTTGGACAACACAAAGCACCTGGATAATATTCAAATCATAATTTAAAGGGGTAGTGTGTAAGATTTTGGTCATTTTTGTCACTTCTAAAAAATATTACAAAACAATTACACAATGATATTTTCATGAATTTATAATCATGAAAATATTAGGTAGGTTCTCCTGCATGCTCAGAAGGGTGAGGTGATGGATACAACATGCAACTTCACCTGGAGATGTCACCACATCTTACACACTGTACCTTTAATGCATAGGTGAGATATTAGTTACATTAGTTCATAACTTTCTTAGCCCCACTTTAGAAACCAACCCCATTCATTCCGAATACATTAGTATGGCAAAACGTTATGACATTCAAAAATTACAATTTCTTTTGCGCAGTTTGTCAAATTGTTTTCCTGACACAAAATTGATAATTACTGATTCTAAAGTTTAATTGAGTGGTTTTCACATCCATTTGGGTTTCTAGATAAGATAGTGTTCGGAGTAATTGTTAATGAAATGCAATGAGAAAGATGATACATTAATAAATCCATAAATAAATAGCCCATAAGATGTTTTCAATAATTTCATAGAATGATAACAACAGGTTTTGATATAACAAAGTTAGCTTGGCCTCCGGTAACAATCTGGGCTCCCTCTACTCCGTCAAGAGAGACAACATGAAATTCAAAGGGGCCCTGTTAGTCAAGGCCCTGCACATCCACAGCAGGTATTTTAAATCAAATCTGGAGCTTCAGCAGAGTAAAGTGCAACTAATGTCCATGCGGCCCCCTGAAGAGGCTCTACCTCTAATCAAGTGAGTAAAACCATGTGTAGGTTTGACATCGGGGCTTTAATGTCTCCTCGATACATCGACGTATCATTTCTCATGAGCTACCGTTGCTGTAACAAGATACACAACTCATGTTCCCGTAGCTTTGTTCATTTGTTTTGCACCTCTGCGTGTGTGGATGGAGCCACAGGCAGGATGTCGGTTTCACCTCGATGTGGGAATATTTCATGGGGGGGGGGGTCTCTGGATGGTCAAGAACAAGAATCAAACCGTTTAGATCTATGCTCACAAGTCGACTTGTCGATAGTTCTCAGAGTTCGAACGTCCAATGAGTATCTTGGGTATTATTAAAGATGCAGTGTGTACGATTTTGGTCATTTTTGTCACCTCTAAAAACATTGCTACTTCTAAAAATACTGCCATGTTTTAACAGTCTTTTGGGTTTTAACAATAACTGAGAGCTACCATAGGTTCTCTTAGTATATGCTGAGAAGGGTAAGGGTGAAGTGATGGATACAGTTTACAACTACACCTTTAGAGGTCACCAAATCGTACACACTGCACTTTTAACTAAATTCACTAAAACTTGGTTTTGAACGAAAGTCCTCACTTCTCATGATGCCAACTGCATTCTAGTGCTCGGCCCTCGCAGTTAGGGCCACACGAGTCTTTGGCCGTGATCAAGTGTAAAGCCAATACCAGTTGCAGCCTTATCAGGTCCTTGAGTAAGACGAGTGAGAGTTGGCTTCAAACAGATGTGCCTTCGGACGTAATGCCGACGTAAATTGGGGCCTTATCAGAGAAAAACAACACGGTGGAGAATGCCTCAACAAAGATAACGCTGCTACAAAGTTGGAAATGAGGTGCCGGTTGCAGGTTTTCGTCGGTGGGAGCCTGAATTCTGCAGATTATAGCCTAACAGTTATTCTCCCACTGTTCTTCGTCCACTGTCACAGCATTGAGGAAACACAGGATCTGGGAGAAGCTTATCTAAAGCTTATGTCAAAAGTAAGTCATACATTGAGGTGATTATACATCCGTAAAATTGTCTGTATATAGTTTGCTTTGTCATTCTATTTCCACAGATATAAAAAGAAATCCGTGAAATCTGCCGGTCATTGTTTGGTTTTGCTCATTTATATGTACAACTTTAAACGATGGAACCAAAACAGAGGAAATAAAATTGCTGTTCCACGTCAGCTGAACGCCAGAATGTGAGATTCCTCAGTATCGCTCTTAAAATCATTTGTTGGAAATAGCACCTCACAACAAGTATCGCAACTTCCTGGACAACCCTCAGTTACCATCAGTGGAAGGCATTTGCCAGTTCTACCTTGAGAGCCCAAAGTCGGGCTTTCCCTCTGCAGGCGCACCTCTCTTTGTATGACTCATGGCCCATGCATTTATTGGGGCTTGCACAGAATCGTGGGCTATTAGAGTTTGATGAGCACGGCCATCATTGTTATGGCCAACACTTAAGACGTTCCCTGCACACTTTGCATACCCAACAGCCCGAGTCGGGGTTCCCCGCCGGTCTGCTTTCGGTAGACGACTGACGGAAAGTTCGGCAAAGAGGTTTGGAGTCATCCATCACGCCTCCAGTCAAACACAAACTTTGCCCAGGCACCTACCTACATTAGTGGGGCCTATTATTCAAGTAAATCGTGTTCACCGCAGAGACAGAATTAATGGATGCAAGGCGCCAGAATACGGGAGCTAGCTGAGGAGGAGGACCGGGCCTCGCCTTTTTTGTAATAATGAGCCAGGTAAAATGAAGAGTGTGTCTCACAACAGCAAATAGAACATAAAAGAACGGAAGCGTTCACCACTTCCACCACACCGGGACTTCAGTGAGTGTCCCGATAAACTCGACCCAGATGTTCAATGAGAGTAACAAGTAGAAAAATTCAGCCGCCGGAAAGAAAATATCATTTGCGGTTGTAGAGGATGTGGTGTTGCCGGTGTCCGCCAACTTGTTGGAATCACGCGAGCATGGGCATAAAACATATAGCGGAATGAAGCTAACAGTGGTCTAACCCACATGTCGGGGCCATTCAATTAAAATTTAGTTCGATTTTCATCAAATATTGCATTGAAGCATTTTTATGACCGTTAACTGAGCAAAATCTGAGCGAGAGGCAATATTCCGGAATGAAAAAGTAAAATGGTCTGTATTTTAGAACAGTTTACATCCACCCTGTCACACAAATGAAAGGTGGGAATCGAACCTCCAACCTTCAGGTCAGAGGACGGACCCCAACCCCTCAGCTGTAAAAGTTCATTAAAAACAAAATAGTGCAAACAAATATTTCCAGAAGTTTCTTTCTTTTTCATATGTTTTGGTTTTGTGATGGTTTCTTATTGTTTTGCGGTACCATCGATTAAATTGGCCTGCTATATATTTTATTCAAGATTGTGCCGTTTTGGCAAAGCTACAATCTGTCTGATTACTCTTTAGCTGTAATATTACAACATGATTCATCACTTTCCAGACCTATATCAAAATAAAAGTCTTTACCTTTCAAAACAAGCAGCAAGAATATAACAAAAGGTTTCCAGATGCCTGACCATGCAATGAAAACCCCAAAATATAACTTAGTTATTTGGCTGATGAACCGTGAGGAGCCACTCTGATAATGGAGCCCAGACCAGATTCAGGGCTCATCATGTCCAGCCAACAAGCATTGGCATGAAAGCTCGGCTGTCTCCAAGAAACATCAGAAAAATGAACACCTCATGTTTATTCATGCCGCGTCAAAATAAAAGAAGCCACAATAGATCAGATATTGATCCGGCTCTGCAAGGACAGCACTTACTTGTAGAGACTGTCGGGCTCCAGGCACATGAAGACCACCGAGTACAGCACAGAGTGGGGATGGTCTCCGCTTCTCCGCCCGGCGACGACGCACGGGGAGCCCAAACCGGAGAACAGGTCGTCCATCAGGCTCAGAACCTCACCTGGTGGAGACATGGAAAATGGAGAAATGGACAAAAAGAGTAGGAAATGTTATTTGGATTTGGAGCAACATTTGTCAGAGTTTTTTTTGTTTTTTTTTTACCAAAAAGGGAAACTTATCTTCCAACAGTATCTCTCATCTATTGTTCTTGGTAAAACCACAACAATGCCACATAGTCTGGTTCCACCACATGTGTCAACACAGGACAACAATGGCTTCCCAACACCAGAGAGTTTCATCACTTTGGTGATGAATGAGCTTCTAATCAATGACTCAGTGATTGTCAGGACCCCCCACGGTCCAATCAGGTGGGAGGAATAATTACAGGCATTTTGACACACAAAAGAGCTGTAGGTAAACATAATGTATTTTCCATCTTTTTTTAAGTTAAAGGTGCAGTGTGTAGTATTTCAGTCATTCTTTTTCAGAAAATATTACAAAACAATCACATAAGAGTGGACGCATTAAACATGTTTTGAGATTTAATGACAACTGAGGGCTACCATGGGTTCTCCTGCATGTTCAGAAGGATGAGGTGATGGATGCACCATGCAACTTCACCTCTAGATGTGACCAAATCTCACATACTGCACCTTTAAGGGTAATGGGAACAACGATACATTTAGGTGATTATGAAAATGTTCGTTTTTCCCACCAACATAAGTGACACAAATCTTACACACTGCACCTTTAAGTAAAACAAAAATAACAAAAAAGAATGTGGTTCTATAACCACATTGTCTCACAATAGGCCAGCGACACACCACTCGTTCATGTACACACACACACACACACACACATACGCACACACAGATACATTTCGCCAGTTTCCAGTGCTCATGGGGGTGATGGAAAGAAAAGCGGGAGCTGTCAAAATAGTTTAAAAGCTCTCAAACACTTGGATTTCCAACTATTTCTACACTGGCTAAAGGGCAGCTCGGTTTTAGCTTATGATATGTGGGCCAACTTATAAACACAGGGAGCGAGCCTGGCTGGTATGGGGCACACGGGGATGGTAAGAAAAGGTTGCAGAAGAAGGAAAAAGAGCTGAACACAAATGTTCAGCTCTTGATTTGACCTTTTCACAGAGAGACCTCTGTGTACACCAGGTTTCCCCCCCAAACACATTCTTGCACGGCTGCAGTGTTGCTCTCTCTCTCTCCAAGGCTTTTACCTCCTCGATCTCCTGTTCAGGGCTCGTTGAATCCGCTTAGGTCGGCAAAAGTAGTCGGCGTTAATTGTGACGACGTGCTTAAACTAAAAGGTGCGGTTTGTGCGATTTCAACCATTTGCCACTTCTAAAAATATGACAAAATAATAACGATATCACCATAATCTACCATTTTTCCCATTACCCTTAAATGAGCCCATTAACGTATATTTGCATGAGGAGCGGGTCCTCTCTTCGGGGGCCGCCATGTTTTTACAATCGCGCAGAGTGGACGTACGAAACATCTTTTAAGAGTCTACCATAGGTTCTCCCGCATGCTCAGAAGGGTGAGGGTGAGGTGATGGACACAACATGCAACTTCACCTCTTGATACCGCCAAATCGTACACACTGCACCTTTAAATCACACGCTGCATCCTGCACGGAAACCACTGGCATTTATCAGCGAATTTGAAAAGCCGTCCTCGGTTTTACGACGTCAGTTAGGAACGCTCTTGATTTTAATGATTGCTAATTATTTTCTTCTCGCGTGCCAATGTTTGCACCTAGTAAAGGCCAATATCAGCCCTTTGTGCCACGATAGTACACCGTGTACCCCGACTCAACCTATCTATGCAATTGCATAACATACGTAAAGCGTTCATATGTTTCCGTTTAAAAAGCACTGTGACCCCGGTGGAACGTGCGGGTGCATGTGCTCGCTAGGTATAAGGGTATATCTCCTTAAATAGAACCTACACCGCGTCCTCCCGCTGAGTCCCTAAATTGATAATTATACAGCGAGCCACGAAAAGAGCAGACTGAAGACATTTGTCTTTTGTTTGGTCTTCCAGTCGCGATCAAACTAACTGAAACACTTCCCGCTGCTGTCAGCTCCAAAAGCCATGATGTCTAATTATGACACATTGCCACATGTCACGCTCCTGCCTCTGGATTAGAGTCTTGCCTGCTCTTCAACCCATGTTGCCATGTCAAGGGTTTTGGGGGTTTTTGCACCCGCAACAGCAATGTTGCAAATTAGTGACGGTGTAACCACGGCAATCAACACGTCGCGACTTCAGGCCGCCCCCCCACGCCCCCCGTGAACTGTTTTTGACTTTCTTAGATTTATGGGTTATTTTGGAAAGAGGCGAATCAACGCATGTGTCTTTGTCGTAAATAACGGTTTGGGGCTAATAAAGCAAAGAGGAAGTTGGAGGTTTGGAGCTGAGGTGGCTGATTAAAAACAAATGTATAACCTTATCCAACACCTTGGTCACACTTTCCTTTCCTCCCAGCGACACTTTCCAGCCGTGCCTCTTCCATGTAGTCCTTAGAATATCCCATAATGTTATGCAAAGCTAGGTGCCATGGTAGAAAGGAAGGGGGTCGGAGGTATTGTAAAGAGGCAGCTCGGTGTGTAATCTCATCCCCTCCTCCTGACCTTTTGTAGTTCTCTTGGCCTTTGTGTCACCCGAAGCCTCCCGGAGAATCTGCATGCTGGTTGTTTTTTTGTTTTTTTTTCAATATAAAAAAAAAAACCCATCCAAGCGTGACTCAGACGCATGAGTCAGAATTCTATCCTGACATTTAATATTTTGCAAGTCAGTATTATATAATGATCGCATATAATGCATCGAGTCACCCTCACTTTAACACTCTCGAATGAACGCTGAGCCGTGCTGCAGTGATTTGGTGACGTGGTCCAAAATGATAAAACATCAGAGAAATGCCGACCCCCCCCCCCCCCTTTTTTCCCCTCCTTCCTTCCCTCCACTTCCGAATCAGTCTATTCTGATTTTAAACTGTTTCCTTC
This sequence comes from Chascanopsetta lugubris, assembly GCA_016785325.1. NCBI lineage: Eukaryota > Metazoa > Chordata > Actinopteri > Pleuronectiformes > Bothidae > Chascanopsetta > Chascanopsetta lugubris. The sequence goes on from JAFBJT010108235.1 coordinate 80,930, forward strand.
TACTTTGTGGAGAGGCAGAAATCTCGCACTCCAAGGGCATTCCTTTTGTAGTCGCTCACAATAAAATGTGGAGGGGGGAGGAGGGGGATTGGAAGGCATAGCAAAGGCAGAAGGCCGATTCAAGTCAATGGTCAGTCTTTAATAGATCATTATCAAAATATGAAGTGGTGTGGTTGGCACATTTCTTTGTTCCAGCTAAGTTGGAAATGTCAATGTGATAAATCCACTAATTCTACGAAAAATACGAGCTGTGAAATACACCATAAATGTCTTATTCCTGGTATTAAAAGCCTCCATGTAAATCAATGGCAAGAGTCCAACATACGCTTCAAAATAAATCTACCTTTCATCTTTTACCTATTATTCCTTGCTCGTAAGAGTTTATGATAACTTGCAAATCCATTATTGTTCTATATTTCTTTGTAAAAGCATCACAGTTAAGTAATGAAGCAGTTTTTCTCGCCATTGTGGCACTTAAGTGCTTTTTTTCTGCATGTGATGTTAATGTAAGGAAAACCCTTGATCTTTGTATATTAATGTCTTTGACAATTAAAGGTGAAGTGTGTAAGATTCAGTCATTTTTGTCACTTCTAAAAATATTCTAAAACAGTACATAAAGTCATTTTCATGAGTTTATAATCACCCAAATGTTCAAATTTTTCCCATTAACCTTAAATGAGCCCATTAATGTATATTTGCATGAAGAGCGGGTCCTCTCTACGGGAGCCGCCATGTTTTTACAACAGTAAAAGTGGACATACTAAACATCTTTTGAGTTTTAATGACAACTGAAGTCCACCATAAACCTCCTACATGCTCAGAAGGCCGAGGATGGGGTGATGGACACAACATGCAAATTCGCCTCTAGAGGTCACCAAATATTACACACTGCACCTTTAAGTTGCGCACAGATACAGGCCACTTATGCCCAATGAGTGTGAGCACAGCTGCATTGGTGAGTGGCACATTACGGCCACAGGTGTCACTATAAACAACCATTTTTTGTTTCTTGATGCTCCTTGAATGTAAACATTTTGCATCACTGTGGTATATATAATTTGGGTCATCGCATGACTATAAATAGCGCAGATGTTAGCCATTAAGTAGCCACGCATCAGCTCTTTTGATTTATTCAGATTATCATCATTCCTCTCTCTGTAACCAGATCCAAAAATCATGAAAAAAAATCAGAGCAGCTGTCATCCGTCTTCCTTTCTTCTCTCGATTGTGTCTTTTCCTTCCATTTCCACTTTGGTCCGTGTGCCGTATTTAGATTCGTCTTTCTACTTTTAGTCTTCGTGGAGTGGCAGAAATCTGGCGCGAGGTGGGCATTCCTCTCGTACCCCGGCTCAAAAATCAAAATATGCGGGAAGGGAGGAAGGAACGGCCTCGAAAGAAAGGGTAGGGTGAATCAGTTCAGCGGCTGATCTTTGACAGATAGCTGCTGCAGAAGGCGAAAGGGTCTGCGAGGTCCACGCAATGCTGGTAATTGTGAGACAAACGAGAGAGCGCTGCCAACACTTGATAACAGATATACCTACGTAGCAGCGCAGTGTCACTGTATCAGGAGACTCCAGACAAATCAAATACCCAATCTGACATTACAATCTGATGGGATGCATCATCATCATCATCATCTGAAAAATAAATCTCCCCTTCACCCGTAACACAGCTGCAATGTACAGTATTTGATTTGTCGTGAGAGGTTGATTACTGTTATACAGCTCAAGCCTGAGTGGATCAAATAGCAAAATACGATTCCTGATACTGACGAGCAGAGTCTCCATGTACAGTGTCGTGCTTGGAAACTTGGCTGATGGGCAAACTTACTGAAACCGTTTTGTTTGCACGGGCTTCCACATTTAGAATTCTGTGTGTGGTTGAATTAGAGATGCACATTTGTAAAGGTGGTTTGGGTCAAATATTGAAAAAAGTAAGTAAACCATCCCAACTTTTATGTCGTGACCCAAAAGTGAGTAATGGACTTGTTTTCAGTGGGTCGTGGGCCTTTGACTGGGAAAAAAAAAAAAGCTTTTAATTTGAAAAGGATCGTTTTGACCATGGCGAAAGCAAAGTGCGACACTGACCACATTAAAATGCAGCTAATCGAGTGTAAAAGGAAATGCTGCTGGCACCTGCTGGTCATATTTGTTTATCATTCAGCTTGTTACCATCACTTGTTCAAACTGCACCTTCTTTTCACGAAATATATTTGTGTAGTTTCCCTGTTTTGGGTTGCGGCTCGGCATTAAGGGGTGACGATGGGTCCAGACCAGTTGAAAGGCACTGATTTGAACCAACACCACAATCCTCTCTTTATTTTAACAGAGTGCTTTGAGGTGTAACCAAGGAAACGCTTAGTCACGTTCTCATTAAATGTTTTACAGACACATTAATACAAATTATTTTGCTATCAGGCCAGCTTTGCATTTCTGTTCCAGAAATGATTTTGACCTTTGCAAATGAGTCATGCTTAACATGACATTGCGTAACTTCGGGGGTATAATGTTGTATGTAGTTGATTTGGGAATGAGTCAGCAGAAAGCAGGAATGAAGTGTGAGGGTGTTCCATAAATGATCATGTTGGAAACTGCAATGAAGTGTTTGAATCCAAGTGCTGTAATGGCTCAATGCTTAAAGGTGCAGTGTGTAAGATTTGGTGACATCTAGAGGTGAAGTTGCGTGTTGTATCCATCACCTCACCCTCACCCTTCCACAGGAGAACCAATGGTAGACTTCAGCTGTCATTGAAACTGTTTAGTACATCCACTCTGGGCAACTGTAAAAACACGACGGCCCCCGTAGGGGGGACCCCCTCCTCGCGTAAATATATATATATATATATATATATATATATATATATATAAACTCATCATGAAAAAATATTACTTTGAAATTCTTTTGAATATTTTTTTTCCTACCAATAGAAGTGACAAAAATGAACGAAATCGTACACACTGTACCTTTAATTGAAGACAAAAACAAGGTGAAGCTGAAGACGGCTATAACGCACGCTCCTCCAGAGCAGTGAAAAAGTATCTGAAAGCATCGTTGACTGCGCGCAGCTACAACAAAGCTGCAAAAAACACAAACAGCGATCCATCATTTTATTTGTTGGGAGGCATTTCCCGACACATGTCCGAACTCATTTCAGGAACGCAAGGCTGAAACTATGTGTTAATCTCTTCAAACTTGGCTTTGAGGTTGCAGCACATGGGAGCAGTTTAGCTCCATTGAAGGTGCAGTGTTTAAGATTTCGGTCATTTTTGTCACTTCCAAATGAATGAATGATAGATAAAATATTACAAAACAATTGCGTACTGACATCGTCATACATTTATGATGTTTTCAATGTTTTTTTTTCTATCACCCTCAAACTGCGGATCAAAAGGAAATTCCTGTGACTGCACATCGGTAATTGATGCAATATGATAAAACACGGTGCGAATGCTAATCCTCAAACGACGGCAGGATTAGAGCATGCATGCGTACACAAACAACTGAATGACCAAAAGGATGAATGAGCAAGAGTGAAAAACAAAACCATGACTCAAGTGTTTTTACAAGCCTCGCACGGGTTCCCGAGGACGCTCCACCATTTTCCAAGTGTTTACATACTAATTTAGAGGTTAGGTAATAATACAAATAATCTCTCCCCATTAACTGCAGAATAAGATACTAAAAAACCCACCCAGAAGCAACATTTATTTCTCTTCCCTTCTAAAACGGGGAGGGGCTTCAGCACGGCTATAGGCCTGTGGTCTGTCAACATTTCTGTCAATAGCAAAAAGCCAAAACAGCGCACAGCTGGCAAAAATTAAGAAACCTTGAAATTCTATTACGGTAAAAGCCATTTTGCTTGTTCTCCAGCGAACATGGCAGTGGCAAATGCCAGGTGACCTTTGGGAGGAAGTGGGGTGGGGGGGGGTGGATGATAGCAAATCATGGAATACTCAAACACACACGGGCCGAGTAACTATGATGTAGCTGCAAACAAGTCAGGTTGGGTTTATTTATACAGGCGAATACGAGGGGCAACCTCCGGTGCAGACGGATGAAGCACAATAGGAAGTGAAAAACCTTGCAGTTCATAGCGTAACCACTGGGGGCTGACTCCAGAAGGGAGCAAATCCCCATCGTTTGTTGAATGAACCGGGAACCAGGAGGAATTAGGTTCCAGGCAAGATGGCGACAAGGGATCCACCCACAATTTGCCAGAAAACCACACTGCTGGAAGCAACAGGTGACACCACGGATGCCACGTCCATCGTTGTATACAGTCTATGGGCGAATATCATATATACAGTGTCTCGGAGGGTAACTCCGGGCCTTCGACTTGCAACGGTTGCCTGACCCGGAATGACCCAAAATCTGAGGAGGCAAGGAAAACCCCACTCATGAAGAAAAAAGGAAAAAAAAAACTGGCGAGGAACAAAACCAAACAGAACCTCAAAACCCAATCCTTCATTCATTCATTGGCAAACGTGAAACAACACTGGGAGTAAACAGCTGGATTGTATATGCATACAATGAGGCAACATTCTGTGCACGTGCCCACTTCAGACGTATACATGCGCATGCATGTGTGCACAGGGTGACACAGCTGCATTTGAGACTGATGCTGGCTGAAGCCAGACTTGTTACAGCGTTATCCTTGACATATCATTTCAATTACACTACTGAATGCAGGCGCGGCGTAATTGCCACAGCCATTAGCTGTGGGAGCTGTGTGTGAGGGCGAGAGGGAGAGGGAGAGAGGGAGAGAGGGGGAGAGAGAGAGAGAGAGAGAGTGTGTACGTGTAAATCGTCAAGGTCAGTGGGTTCACACATTTCCTCCCGAAGAACAACTTTAAGGGAAAGTGCAGTAAATCACTGTTTATTCACGTTCCTCAGCCAAAAGGTGCAGCTTTCTTCAAATGACTCAAAGTAATATCTGGAGGTGCAGTGTGTAAGATTTCCACCATTTTTGTCACTTCTAAAGATATTACAAAACATTTTACATACCGACATGTTCACTGATTTATATTCACCTATGTTTTTTTTTGTTTTTTTTCCATTACCCTGAAACTGATATATATTTATATGAGGAGGGGGGGCCTCTCTACGAGGGCTGCCATGTTTTTTACTATGGCAGACTTCAGTTGTCTTTAAGCTCGAAAGATGCTTAGTATATCCACTCTGGGCTATTGTAAAAACATGGCAGCCCCCATAGAGTGGACCTGCTCCTGGTGTAAATATACATTAAAGGGCTATCTTTAGGGTTATTTAGAAATTGATTATACATTTGTGAAAATGACTTCATTCAAACTGTTTTGTAATTCTATTTCTATGAATAGGTGACAAAAACGTCTTACACACTGCACCTTTAATGTAAAACAACGCCCCCTTCCCCCCAAAAAAATCAACAGAGATTCGCCTTTGACGACATCTATGCTCTCAATTCCAAGTATCTTTAAAAATAATCAAATTGTGTGTGATCGGGCCTCATATCTTGGTAATTAGCATAGTGAACAGTTTTGGCGTTCAGATGTGAGCGCTCAAGTGCGGCGTGCTCGCGTAACGCCGCCATATGCTCTCCGGCACAGTCTCTGTTTCCACTTGTTTATCTTTTATTTCCCTCCTCTCAAATTGTGTTAGTGTTTGTCCTCAGACGCCCCCACGCTCGCCTTCTGTTTTTTACTGCGCCTCCCGTTCCCTCTCTTCCCAAACCCCAACCTTCGGTCCACGCAGTTGCACAGTGGACTCTTTTCTTTTCAGGCAAAAACAAAACACCAGGCTTTATATTAACAAACAAATCAGCAGCTTTATATTTCCTGTGGGCTGCCGAACCTGCAAGGGGGCCTTTTTCTGTTAAAATGTCAGCACTCAAGCCTCCACTCCCCACGCTGAGCCGATACACCCAAACGCCACCTTCCTGCCTTCCTCTCTCGCTCTCCTTCACACACACACACACAAACACACAAAGGAGATGTTACACAGGTATATGTCACGTACCACTTAGGCCAGGAAACTGACGCACGTACAAAAATGTACAGGGAATCAACAAAGCAGAGTGGAGTTGCACATGATTGTCCAAGTTTTTCCCAATCAGCTAGAAGGACATCCCTTTGGACATGTCTCCAGAGGCTCGGTGCTGGCAGAGAGAGCCATCATTTATTTATGAAAACTCTTTTATTATTATTAGTTTTTCATTGTTTGAGGCACAAAGCTAAAATAGATTGTAATTAGTCACGCTCACTTTGGTGCAGCATCATGCATTAAACTGTTCCTGGCCCTTAAACACGTGTCCATGCAGCAATTCTTAAAAAGAAACCCATACGCCCCAATTTGATATTAAGTGGGCCAGACTAGTTAACATAATAACCTATGAACGAAAACTCACGTTATTATTGTTATTATTATTACAAATCTTTTCACAAAAGATAATAACAACTTCCGGCAGGAACGGGTGCTACTACTTTTGATATCATTGAAAAATTGCCATTTATTTTAATTTTGAAATCTTTACATCCTGCAAAGTTGTCTTGTGGGCCGCTTTTGGCCCACAAGCCGTATGTTTGATACACTTGCCCTGGAATAAGCATTTATATTTAGGCTGGCAACCATTTGCTTCACTACTATGGTTATAATTGCCCAAACTGTACAAAAGTAAACACCTTTTTGAGTTAAAAAGTTGTTTATTAACGATAACTGAAGGCCACTAAAGGTGCCCTTACATGCCTCCAAGGGGAGGCTTCATTCCAACGCACTGCAACACTCTGTATCTTTCATCAGTTCATTCATCAAACAAATGACTTGCAAAACATTTTCTGAGAGCGTATTGACTGATGGAATGACTTGTTGTTCTCGAGCAGTGTAAAAAATACAACTCGGTAGGACACTTGTATCTTGATATCGCATTAATCTGCCAGAGTAATAAGAACATTACTTCAGAGCCTCACACTTATCTGAAATTAATCAATTTTCCCTCCGGCTAATAATAATTGAGTTTGTACCCAGGCCAGGTTTCAATCAGAGATAAGATGCGATATTACAAAACGTAAGAAACACATGGGTCTGAATGCAAAGAGAAAAGTAAAGACGGTGTGATGGTCTTTGGCTGAGCTACAAAGTTAATGTTGCTGTCAATCAAACACAATTCCCCGATATGATGGCTTACCCTCTCTGATTCATAGTTTTTTTGAGACTGCAATTATTCAGGGGAGCTCTGTATTACGCTTTAGTTAGTGCGAGATCCTGAGATCCTCTGAAGTCTGACAGTGGGGCTGCCCATTCTCAAGACCCCCCCCCCTCCCCGCCTCCCCCCGACCCCACTGCATAACAAGAGCTAGGGGTCAGGTGTGGTGGTTTGTCACGGACTAATGGCCCCCTGGGTCCTTGTCGACCATTTTGATGTGACCTGTGTGTGGTCTGTTTTTTTTGGTTGTTTTTTTTTTACTGCCAGCAGCTCCTTTTTACCAAGGCTCTGTCTCCCCCTGGCTCCGTCCTTGGCACTAAGAATAGACCTCTGGGTGTTGACAGGCTGTTGGCTTACGTCTTTACTGTGATGCTGTACTACCATGACTGCTTGATGTGCGCTGCTGTCCTCCACCTGCTGTCTCTAATAGCCCCCCCCCCCCCCCCCCCCCCGCCCCCCCCCCCCCGGTTCCCGCGATAGGGGGGTTAGGGTGACCGATTGGTCAGGTGTTCATCAGTGTAGATGTTGTGGTCATTCGGGCTTGTAACTGGGGGGGTGGGGGGGTTACGGTAAAGCTTATGCAAAGTACAACAGCGGTTATACATTGTAACCTGAGCAGGGCGGTTTCAGGTGCAGCTTCCTGCTGGTGTAGGGTTGGAGGCTAGTTTTCAGTTTGTTTGCTCCCTAGTTACTCTTTCTAATGCGACGCAAATATAACGGTGGCCAGCGGATGGTGTCATGCACTTCCCTGAAACAACATGCTGGCAACAGAGGCTAGCATCTGTGCGATCGAGACTTGCTGCTTCAGTAGCCACCTCCTACGCTGGTCGATGTCTTCGACTGTCTTGGGAATAAGGTTAAGGGAAATTCGTGAGTTGTGGCCAGTAGGTGGTGCTATGCAGAGAGCAACTCTCAAGCCAAGAGTGTTTAAGAGACCTTTGCACTAATGGTCTTAGGCTCTTTGCGAGTGCATGTCCCAACAATGCCGTGCACATGCCTAGCCGTCCTCTGACCAGTGGGTCCGGGGTTCAATTCCGTATGCTGAGATGTCTTTGGGCAAGACACTGAACCCCACAATGCCCCATGTTAAGCCCTTGTGAAATCAAGAAAATGTCAGTTATATAATTGATTTGTAATATTTTTTAGAATTGGCAAAAATGGCAGAAATCTTACACACAACACAACCAAGTCAATGCATTCCAATAACCCTAAGAAGTGTCCCTCATTCCACATCACAGCGTCATTCCACAGTGCGCGATTCCTTATTTCTACCACTCGAGAGTGTTTGCATTGTGTCGGATTGCGAGTTAGCCGAATGAATCCCACCGCAATGCACTTTTGACAAACTGTAGCCGGGACCCAGTTCAACAAAGATCAAGTCTCCGTCACTGCAGCGCCCCCCCCCCCCCCCCCCCCCCCCCCCCCCCCCCCCCCACCCCCCGCCCCCGCCCCCACCCCCCGGCCCGGGCGCCCGCCCCCCCCCGCCACACTCCCACAGTGATGAGTGAGACGGAACGGCACTGAGGGGAAAGCATCCCTGTCCGTCATGTCCCAATTACAATTCGAGCAGGAATCATTGATGTGAGTCAGAGGTTTCACGCAACACACATTAAGTGTCTGTATTTACTTTAAGGGACACCGAGGGAGTGTTGCTGGTTATTGAGCATCTGAGGAGCGAGGGGGAAAGAAATGACATCAGAGAGAGAGAGCGAGCGAGCGAGAGAGAGAGACAGAGAGAGAGAGAGAGCTGAAATGGGAAAGGAAGCAAAAAGGAATGCAGAAAGCCCTTGGCCCCCTGCCTGCAATCTGCAATCTGCTGATGGCTGGGCTCGTGACGAGGAGGTGCGCGGCGTCCATTTTTAGCGATGAGGTCATCTTTAATTAACAAAACAAAGAGAGTCAGCTGTGTCACTCCAATCTGTTATCTGCACCCATGCTCAAGGACAACCGTTTATCTCCGTATAATTCAATCGCTTTGAATGAGGGCTTATCGACGCATTGGATGGGGGCATTCTTGGTCTTTACCAATAATGGGGCTGTTACATAAACAGGGGAGCGGAGGAGGGGGGGGGGGTTTGCCGCCGACACTGATCGCGGTAGAGACATGAGGTTAGTAGTGAAGTATGTTGAGGGACGAGACATGCGTCGTCCATCCCGTCGGAACTAAAATAAGGGCAAAGATCAAATGTGGCTAAGCTGTTGGCTCAGTCTGGCGGTAGCAGCATGAGGTGACATCATTGCTGTGTAACCATCCCTGCTCCTCCTCCTCCTCCTCCTCCTCTCCTTTGTCTCTCCTCCTCCCCTCATGTTCTCCTCACTTCACCGTACCTTCCTTGTATTTCCAAGCAGCCTCTCGCTCGCACTTTCTCCGTCTTCCTCGCCCGAAAACCCCTGTACTGTCGTTCGTCTTATGAAACCAGGTGACGCACGCAGAAGCCTCTCACGGGTTTTTAATTAGCGCTAAGTGTGTGTGTGTGTGTGTGTGTGTGTGTGTGTGTGTGTGTGTGCAATTGTGCGAGAGTTGTGGGAAGCACGGTGCTACACTGATGAGCTTCGCTCTGCCCCCCCCCAAAAAAAAGTGTCACCTCAGCATAACTGTAATTTAAGGACAAGCCACACAAATTAGTAGCTGACGAGACAATAGGAGGAAGGGTCGTAAAAAAGAACGGGGATGATGGAATCCAGAAGCTCAATGAGGGTTAAGGGTTTTTTTTATTGGACAAATTTCATTATGTTTTTGGCACGTTCCCTTTATTCTGGGAACTCCCAGCGAGATGCACAGGAAACAGAGCAGAGGGATGTCTCACATTACTGCGCACTGTAGGTATAGGCCACTAATTATTCCCATGCAGGCAAGTCCTGAATGTCTTGCATGCAATTCTGCAGATGCAAACATGGCGCAGCCTTTGTATGGGTTTTAAAGGTGCAGTGTGTACGATTTGGTGACATCTAGAGGTGCCGTCGTATGTTGGACCCATCACCTCACCCTCAGCCTGAACACGGAGGAGCGCGGAGAACCTATGGTAGACTTCAGTAGTCATTAAAACTCAAAAGATGTTGAGTACATCCACTCTGGGCTACTGTAAAGACATGGCGTCTTCCGTAGGGCGGACCCGCTCCTCACGTAAATATACATTAATGAGGTCATTTAAGGGTCATGGAAATCATTTTGGTGATATCAAATTCGTGGAGATGTCAGTATGTAATTCTTTCGAAATATTTTTGGTAGTGACAAAAATGACTGATATCTTACACACTGCACCTTTAAGACTTTAGCTATAGCATAATTGCAACTTCCACTCATATCTTCTTCTGTGTTCCAGTCGTCCTATTTCTGTGCTGGAACGCTGAGCTCCATGTTACAGCCCTACCACTGTATCATGCTCTATCTCTGGGACTGCTGCTCCTGCCTTGGTGTGCCATCTAGAGGCCTGCACGAGGCCCAGTGAGGCGGATCGCTCACTTAAGCATATCCATGCCTGATGTGAATGAAATCGTAAAATGACACAAGACCCCCGAGGTAACAGTCAGTAGAATAGCAGCGTAAAAGTCCCATGTGCCAGTCATTGGCGATAGAGACGACTGAACACAGGAATACCAACTAAATGTGCATAATGGAAAACCACAGCGGTTAAAGGTGCAGTGTGTGCGATTTGGGGACATCTCGAGGCAAAGTTGCATGTTGTGTCCATCACCTCTCACCTTTCACCTTTCTGAGCATGGAGGAGAACCTATGGTAGACTTCAGTTGTCATTAAAATACAAAAGATGCTGACTACGTCCACTTTGGCCACTGTAAAAACATGGCGGCCCCCATAGAAAGGACCCGCTCCTCACATTAATGGGTTTATCTAAGGATTATGGGAAAAAAAATAAAACGGGGGATTATACAATCATGAAAATGTCAGGATGTAATTGTTTAGTAATATTTTTAGAAGTGACTAAAATGACCAAACTATTACACGCTGCACCTTTAATGAAGCGTTTGGAGCTAGTGTTTTATTACTGTGGTGGACATAGCAACTAATAAACCCCTGCTACGGATAATTCATCTTACTATGAACAATTCAATACATAATTAAAGACTGTTTGTGCATATAAGGTTTCTAGAACATGATGCCTTTCCCAATAGTGCTTGGACCATTTGCAACATTTGCTCCATATCATGTGACACGAGAAGGCCACACGGAGAGGAAGAGAGGCGAGATGGAGGTACGTAAAGATTTAAACACCACATCAATCTGACTGGAATTTGGAGAGTCTGCATCATTCGGCCTTGAGATAATAAACTTAAATCTGCGATGACCTAAACTTCACCTACGCGTCGTCTCTGTGACTCAGTGCTCCCCTTTGCCTCGCCTCGCTGGAGCAGGTGATCCCTCTCTGTCAGCTCCATCTGTACATCTGGCACTGGCAGCCCCCAGGACATGGGAATTGGCAGTGACGGCTCTGCCACTGTTAGTCCTCGTGACATAGACAGGATGGAAGTTGTGAATGGTGTTTGAAATGGTGCAGTGCTCGCCGCTATGCCATTCAGACCATGGCCCTGTGAGTGTTTTCATGCTTTCATGCCATATAGCCATAGAAACTCCTCTTTAAAACCACATTATCTTCTGTCGAGATTTCACAAGGTCAGGTCGCAAAAACGTATGACTATCTTTAGGAAACTCTCCCTCGTGGGTCATAAAGGTTTATTTGAATGCATGTTGACGTTAGAGTAACTTGACGGCAGCCATTGCAGTGGTTGTGTTTCATATAATCATGGCACGGTGTCCCCAAATTAAATTCTTCAGCAAGGACACCTGTGGAATCTTCTATCATAAAAATGAAAAGAGAGTTGAACAGGATTCCCCTATAATAAGGATTATGGTTGTTATTCTGATATTCAATGAGTCACCTATAAATGTTGGTAGGGATCATTTAAATGTCATTGATGGCCATATATATCTAGATGGAGGACATTTGAATGCCCAGCTATTGTTGTTGGTTCTCCACAACAATGGCTTATGCAATGCAGCACCATAGTTCTGACTCTTTTGAGATGATAAAGACAACTGACGTCTCTTGGATCCCCCATCGATGCTTGAAAATAGGAACGCTTGGGTTTCGATTCAGTCAATTTCAGAAAGTGTCCAAAGAGATCAAAGTCATATGAGGAAATCGACTGTTCAGGTTCCAGAGGGAGGAAATCCTGACTCTTGCTTTGGTGGAAACAAGAAGCTTTCAAGGACACAAAAGGAGCAGCATCTGCTCCTGAGCTGAGTCTTGTTTTCCTGTTCTAGTGCCAGCGAGCAGACAAACTCCGTGTGATTAACGGCTAATGTGCACACGGAGACCAACTCTGGTCTATGTCAGGGTAATTGGAAGATGACACATTGAGAGTCAACAATAGAAGGCTGGAGCCTGCTGATTGTGTGTGCAATGAAGGTGTTCCTGGGTGGACTTAAACAACCCTGGAACAACAACAACAACAACGAAAAATGCATGCATATACGGCCCCAGACCTGGGTGGTGTGTGGATACTAGGGGCTGCCTGTTGAGCATCACCACCATATTAACAACAAGATATATGGAGCCAAGGGCTCAGCTGGTCTCCTCGCACATCAAAGTAGCAAGACTATCTTTCCCAGTCACCGTTGACCTCACGGGGGAAGATTTGTGGGAGACCAGGGAGAAGTCTTCAAGAAAGGATGACTATTTTCTCAAAGAGCACTGATAAGTGGAGTGATCCAAGGGGGATCGAAGATGATGATGGTTTGTACAGATGTGAGAGAAACGGGCGCAGAGCTACAAAATGACCTAATCCCTCTAAAGGCCTCCTGCTACGGGGAAATATACTCTTGCAAAGACAAGGTAAGGAAGAGGGGAATGGCCATGAATGTCAACAATGCATGTAAAGAAGTGAAAAATGACGGTTTCAGAGGCCATGCGAGGGAGGCAGGGAAGCATGTTTGTGGAAAAAGTTGGAAAACAGCACCGGAGTATCACGATGAAAATGCAAAAGCAGTCTGGATCACCTATCCTGACCTGTTCCTCTTGTCTAGATCTTTGCTTGTGTTGTACGTCCCTTTGGGCTAAAGCGTCTGCTAAGGGAATTGTGGAATTGTAAAAAAAAACAAAAAACATGCAGTTCATAGGGTAACCACTGGGGGAAAAAACATTCCCATGTTAAAATGACTTTAGAGGTGAATAAAATGTTAATGTTTAAAGCCTGGTACAAACTTTGGTTTTGGTCTCAATCATTCACGTGTTTTCCCATCGACCTCGCTAATTTTTGTTTCATCGACATTTGAAATTGCACATATTTGAGGGCGTGGCTTCTTGACTGACAGCTGGACTGACCTGTGATACAATGGCACCATGGGCCCCACCAACAGCTCTGTGTGTGTTCCGCCTCCCTGCCCGTTTTTGAATGAACTGGGAACTTGGAGAAGTTTTGACAAGATGGTCTACAAGGGACTTGCCCACAATTTGCTTCAAATGCACTCTGCAGAAACCAACGGGTGACGTCACGGACGCGACAGCCATCTTTATATGCAGTCTACTGTGTTTACAACTAAATACGGAGCAATACTCCGGTGAGATGACGAATGCAGAAAATGTCACTTAATGCGATGAAAAATGACGTAAGATGGAGCCCACAGAGCGAGACATTGACAAATTGCAGGGCGAGGCCTGGACAGTATTGGAAGTGGCCGACGTCATTGATCCTTACGTCGCCCCAGTGATGGAGGGCCCGGGACTTAAAGGAGACACTCAAAATCTGACGCGAGAGGTTTCATTTCTAGAAAGTACGTCATCGGGGGGAAGGGGAGTCACGTTGGCGTCATTTGTGGATCCGAGATGCCATTCACAGACTGGAGTTTTCAAGGGGCCTGTGATTGCATCCTGATTCACCCAGGAAGCTGCGAATGAAAAAAAGCCCGAGTAGCCAGCCTCTTCCATCAGTTGACTCAGCTTATTAACATGGATAAAAACAGCCTGGGCTGATAAACTAAACAGATGCAACACCTCATCTGCAGTGATATAAGACAACGGGTCTTCAAAAAAAGGAACTCATCCTCTCATGTTCTCGATGAGGTGATGATGCTGACTCACTCTTATTAAGCTTGTTTACGTACGAGCAGAATTAGGTCCGTTTCAAACCACGTCACCACCCACACACTGCAACACCTGACGTTGGTGTGGACCTCGAGAACACAAAGTCGATTAAATGACAATAACAAACAAGATTAAGAAGGAGGATGTTTGTGATTTCATTAAAAAAAAGTCATAAATTCATGGAAACAATTTGACCTAATCTTGAACGCAGGCCTTTTCAATAGGCATGAAACCATTATCTATAAAAATGGAAATAGGTGCCATATGAAAAAAAAATAGCTTTTAGATGAGGATTATAGTTACAGATAATACAAATTAAAAACAAATTAATTTTAACAATTCAAAAAATTAAATAGATAAACCTGACAGCACAAAATGGACGGGATAACACATACTCTATGTTACTGATGTTATATTGTAAATGCCAGAAAATGTCTATTCCCCTCTTGCAATCACCAAAGTCCAGTCTGTGTAAACCTCAATGCCTCTTCTCTCATGACCTTAAGAGAGTAAGAGATTCAATCCCCTGTCTCCCGTCCCAGCAGTCTAGACAGTACCGACACAGAAGCATGGCTTTGTGTGTGTGTGTGTGTGTGTGGGGGGGGGGGGGTCTGCAATGGTGGGCTGCATCCAAGAGTCTGCATCTCCACGCTCACGTCTGCCATCTGCACGAGTGTACACATGGCTAATTGTGTGTTCTCCGAGTGTGTGACTCATGCTTAGCATGGCTGAGTGTTTGTGTGTGTCGGTCTGTTTATCTTTCCCCTCTCTCACAAACACTCGCCCGGAGCCATGTTTCGACTTGGCAATGGATGGATGAGGATGCCAAGCCTCAGCCTCTGTGGTCACCGACTGACTTCCTTCCTCCCCCTTGGATGCAGGTGCTGCTATATCGTAACCGGCGGCCATATTGGTCATTTTGCTTGTGTCTGATGATTCAAACACATGAGGTTGATTTGTGAGTGTTGGATAATCAGCATCTGCTACAGCTTTAAATTCCTGATTACCTTTGTCACAATTAGTACCAGTATTGGTATTTCCTTTATTTAATAGTTCTTGATATTTATATAATACATGGAAAATCGATGGATATTAAAGGTGCAGTGTTTACGATTTTGGTCATTATTGTCACTTGTAAAAATACCACAAAAACAATTACATACCGACATTTTCCTCTTTACCCTTAAACGCGCCCATTAAAAGGTGCAGTGTGAAAGATTTGGTGACATCTAAAGGTGAAGTTGCATGCTGTATGCATCACCTCACCCTCACCCTTCTGAGCATGCAGGAGAACCTAGGGTAAAAGATGTTCAGTGCGTCCACTCAGGGCTACAACACGCAACTTTACCCATAGATGTTACACAATCTTACACACTGCACCTTTAATTTAGCCCTTAGCAGAAATATGTGGACAACAGAGTGCCATAAGAGTTCTGCTCCAGTAGCCAACGCTGGTGCCAAATTCAAGACAGGAAGGGATTTATGAGCACTTTGTGCTTCACTCGGATTTTGCACCATTTGTAGCAACAACACGGCAAAGAGCTATGTTTTCCATAATGTGACACTTAGGGAAACACCTCACTCTATCCCTCCATCTCCAACTATCAGCCCCATCTATAAGCTCCAGCTCAGGGGTTTTGCCCTCTAGATTGTTCAATATGGTTTTTACTGTAAATCAGCCAAGTAATCCTTCTAGTGGGCATCCACCCTTAGATGCTGGAGAGGAAGGCTCGACTGCAAGCATCACACACTCTTGGAAAATATGAACAGGGAAAAATGAAGGAGCAACACTTCTTGCTTTCCAGAAAACCACCAAGATGCCCTCGAGCAAAGCGTTTATCCCCCAAACTGCTCCCAATTACAGCCGCTCGGTTGCCAACGACAGGCCTCCATAGAGGAATGTGTGTGTGGGCATCTGTCTGTGCGAGACAAGGGGAGCACTGCTGAAAGAGTGAGCGTGATGGGATGAGTATTTTCCTTTTTCCAGGTTTAACTGAGCTTCTGATTTATCTCAGGTTTTGGTTTCATGATGCGATTTTCCATTTTCAAATACAGTACAAATCCGATAATTTCAAAATAAGACAGGGGTGATTGTGAGAAAACGATACCCCTCAAACACCGTGTTGTTCAATGTGCTGAGTCATGAGAACAAGATCTGATCATCTTAAAAAGAAGAAGGTGCTACTGTTCCACTCATTCACCAGCAGTCGTGATCCCCCACATCCCGAGGAGCTAAACTCTCCAGGGTTCGCAAGGGAAGTGGGAGCTTGTGGAGTTGGAAGTTCCCGGCCACTTAACACTACGCTCTCTACGATATCAGGTTTATGTGAAAACCCACAGAGGCAAGCACTTTTCATTTTATTTGCCCTGCACCTGCTGCCCAGAGAAAAATATATAATAAGTCTTTTTTTGAGGATTACAGTTGCATTTCTCCGCCATATATTTTGCATTTTGTCCGATTACTTTTGCATGATCTTGAACAAGGATATGATTCAGCTGGTGGACCTTTAAAATTACATGACAATTGAATGGGGAAACCATTGGGGGTAAACACAACTATGTTACGAGGTAATGCTAAAGTATTGAGAAGTGGCACAAAAGTATTGTACGGTAGCATGAAGGCACTGTGAGGTAATGCAAAATACTGCTGCATGATGGGAATTTAACAGTACTGCAAGGATACGTACATGTATGTCATGGGTTTCGACCAGAGGTGTCAAACATAGGGCCCGCGGGCCAGAAACAGCCCACCAGAAGGTCCAATCCGGCCTGAGGGATGACGTTGCAAAGGGCACTTGGTTTATTTGGTCCATGTCGGCGATATTGATAAGAGACATTTTAATTGATGAATAGAGTTTAAAGTTGTGTTTTTTTTTTAATTGTTGGATACAACATGCAACCTCACCTCTAGATGTCACCAAATCTTACACACTGCGCCTTTAACTTCCTGAAGTACAACAGTACTTTGAAATCACTTGATGGACCGACGATGACTAACGGCTCTGTGAGCCAAAGAGCGACAGACATAAGGGGAGGCGAAGATGATTAAAGACAAATGATGAGGACAATGACTTATCATGGACATATATTACACTGTCCATTATGACGTGATTTATATAGTGGTGACTGGCACATAGCGCAGTGAGTCACCCGCACCATCTGCCCCTGCCTACCTCACCTCTGCCAGCATGCCTGCGTCTAGCTCTCTCTCTCTCTCTGTCTCTCTCTCTCTCTCGCCGGTGCCCACGCTTCATCAGCACTCCTCTCCCAAGGGTGATGGATGGGCCCCGTCCATGCTTCCCAATGACTAAAGCCGGCTCCATCCAGACCACCAGATTATTATTAAACTCCTATCACCCCTTCCTTCCGCCGATTCCCCCCGGCCGCTCGTCGCAAAAACCGCAACCACTTACCTAGCCCCGCGGCCGCTGATAAATTGCACCCGCGTCATCTCCTCCTCCCTCCGCTCAAAAACTTTACCTCATCTCCCACTGCTGCAACTTCCAGAGTCTCCCACCATCAACCCCTCAAACATTATTTTATTTATCTGCGGTATCTAATTATGCTTCCCGCCCGCGTCATCCTCTCGCCCCGTTGCAGGATTGACCTGATTTAGACAACGCGCAGCCTCTAATCCGGCTAATTTCCAGGTTTGCGGACGGGAGGAGAAGAGAGGAGGAAACCAAGATGAGCCTTGGCCAGAGCGAGCGGAATCCGCAACAGGAAGTGATGATCATCAGGGGTTTGGAACAACAAACGATAAACACCGCCACCCAAAACGAGCTGATGGAACCGACGACCGCAATGATGAAAACAGTCGTAGCTATGATCACTTTCATTCTACATGTTTATGTCAGTTTGAAAAAAAACAAAAACATAAGCGCTAAGTTAATTACATTTCCTCAACATAACAGAGCCGAAGCCTTGTGGTGAAGTGAGTGAATTTGGCTCAAATCCCCTAAAAACCTTACTAGTTCAAATCCCTGGATCTGATGGAGATGGGAATGTGTATCAATACATGCATGTCCTTTGAGCAAGGCATCAGACCTCTAATGCATGTTTGTCTGCTCATTATTATCTACCTATCCATCCATCCATCCACCCAGCCACGTATCAATCCATGCGGCATCCATCCATCCACGTATCCATCCATCCATCCAATCGAACAACCAACCCACCATCTCTCCCAACTGACCCAACTATCTATCATTCATCCATCCATCCATCCATCCATCCATCCATCTATGGCTCTGGTGCACGGCGAGCGTACGTTCTATGAAATACTGTGCTAGCAGATGATGCATAAGCAGAGTGGCAAGCGAGTACATCAACTTAAAGTTTCAATCCGCACCTTTAAGTAATGCAGTGTAACCCAACTCTAACACACAGTAACACTGCAGAGTGTTAAATCTACCATACACAGTGATCTGGGATTTTACCTGTATAGACCTCCGCCTCCAAGGGGTCCTCCACTCGTTTATGTTGGATGACGTAGTCGGAGATCTTGCAGCCAATCAGAGGCTCCACATCCATCCACTCCAGGGCCACCATTGTGCTGGAGGGCTCCAGGTGGGGGGCTAGACGCAAACTAATGGACACAATGGAGAGAAGGGAACGTTTAACGTCATATGTAGGTGAGAGAAATGTAAACATTCATGCACCCAATCCTTAAAGTGTTCTTCCTGTCGTTCCTCATTCCCTCCTGCCAACATCTCACCAGACGGCAGTTTCGGACAAAACAACATTCCAACGCCACCTGTTCTCCAGCAGTTTGTTTAATTCCCCCAACAAAGATAAAAGAGCGGTATTTCCATTTTTGCCTGCCCGCCGGCTGTATCTGAAACAGTGGCGTGAGAGAGGCGGGTTATCCCTCTCTCATAGAAAGCACACTCCTCTGGTCTTATCCCCGTAGAGAATAAGAATAATAAGCAGCACAGGTTTGCACAGGTCTTGCAAAGTAGCCGGAGACTCTTCTCGGGCGCCAGCGGCATGGGCCCACAGAGAGTATTGAACCCACACTCTCCTCCTCCTCCTCCAATCCCGCGACCACACTCTCACAAACACAACAACCATGAAAGCAAACTACTTGTGCAACACTTGCGCTGCATAATCCGGGTCTCAAGGATCGAGGCGCGTATTTGTCAGAAAAGCCCAGCGCTTTTGGTAAAGTATTGCTATAAGTCTCGCCGCAATTTCTAAATAGCAGCTGCGCTGGTGTTTTTGAGTTGTAGTCGCTCACTTTTGATGTCTTCATAACAACTTCTCACCCGAGTACAAGAAAAAATGAAAAGGCTGAGGTTCTTTGTTTATTCTTGATTTTGGAAATGGTGCGTATCGGGGTCCGTTGGAAAAGAGCTTGGATGGCAAGCGATTCTGACGTGGTGCTTACACGTCGGTGTTTTAGGAGCATGTGACACATCAGGCTACATGGCCACACACACATTCATTACGGATGGGATCAAGCGTCAAAACCACCTCGATATAATGAATCTTTGCATTGGCAGAACATGATCCACTTGGTTTGAGAGCAAGTCAATCGAGGCAAATCATGAAATTACAGAAAAATGATATATAATTGTGAACTGTATACATTAAAGGTGCAGTATGTTCGATTTTGGTCACGTTTGTCACCTCTGTTGGAAGAAAGAAATGTACAGGTACAGGCTCAAAAATGAGAAAATACCCATACATATGTATTCAGTATGTTCAAGTTCAAATGGCCACTTAAAGGGCCACAACAACTTCAAGCTGTCAGGCCACATCGCCATTCTTCACCCTCCATGACAGGGTGAAACGAGTCCAACACACACTTGATACACGGCCGTCTTTGGTGCTGTCTGGGTGGGTGGGTGGGTGGAGGGGGGGCGGGTTGCCATTTCAAAATTCAGCTTGTCTCGCATCAGCAACTTTGAAAAATTGGTCGGCGTCAGCCCTGCCATCAAATTTGCTTCAGCATTACCCAGTGTAACAATTCATTAAATTAAGAAAGCGGGAATTATTTCGAAGTATAAATTTGGTTCGAGATGATATGTGGGCAGAGCGTCAGCCAGGAAGAAATCATTACACTCAGTGCAAATGTCATTAGGGTCTTGGACCCCGTAGCGCTCTCTTGCAGCTACACTATATTTTATCCTTGTTACGCTTTTATTATTCCTGAGTGGTGCCAGTAAACGCTGGCATTCACTCTGATTTGCAATAGACTAATATAATACACAAGGCATCATTCAAAAGCTTTTGATTGTTGCCGCAAGCCTTGCACTTTCAACTTCCTGTTCCATGTCAGAAGCTCTAAGGGTGAGTGAGGGTGTGAGGCAGAGCTGGGCATTTCACGGCCTGCGGAGTACAAGCTGCAATTTGCTGGGAAAAAAAAGAATGGTCAAAATACACTTTTATTTTGAAATGCTTCAATTTCCTGTGTGTGCGATTCTGCCATGTTTGCTGTTTACATGCGGGGATGGAGCCCAATTCTGGAGCCCAGCTGCCTCCGACAGCCTCCACACAATGCCCTTTGCCCCTCCCCGTTACATCCATCCTCTGACTACGAACTCTGTCTGATCCTGTCTGTCTGTTTACCTCAACAAAGCGTCCATCTGTGTCTCGCCTCTTTTGTACTGCGTTTTGGGTTCTCACCATACCCCTCACACTCCCCTCGCTTTGAAATTGAAATAAGTGGGTTTTTTTGTATTTCTGAGCAAAAGGTAACTGTTTATAGACTCGTACCGTCTACACATCAAAACTCACTAATCCCCCCCTCCCTCCCGGGAAATTGAATAGCCCACCCCCTTCAGCATCCTCATGAGTTAGACACAGGTATGTGCGTGTGTGTGTGTGTGTCCACATGTTTTTCTTGCCGTGCACCCGTGCATGCATCCGCGCAATCTCCTCGCTACTTACACGGGCTGCTTGAGGGGGCTGCAGTTGGGCAGGCCATCCTTGCTGAAGGCACTCAGGTCACAGCGACACCAGTTATCGATGACATCGCCCTTTCCGGCACACCAGTATGAGCTCATCGTGGCGCCTTTGAAGGCCTGCAAAGGGTAACAGGTGAGAGAGATGCAATTATCTCTCGGGAACACGCACTGCCCGTCCATCTTACCCCTACCCCCACCCCCACCCCCACCCCCCACCCCACCATCGCCCATGCGCGCACGCTCCCTCTTGTACTATCGCCTATCCTCCTAAAATGAACCATGAGGGCTAACATGTCCAACCTCAGCCTCGCTTTAATAGCCCCTTGAGGAGGCAGAGACTCAAGATGGGTCTCGCAAAGATAGCAGCACAGGTGCGCGCACACACACACACACACACACACACACACACACACAGGGGAGAGAGAGAGAGAGAGAGAGAGAGAGAGAGAGAGAGAGAGAGAGAGAGAGAGAGAGTGACCTTTTCATACCCACTGTTCCCAATTACAGAGAGGCAGGAACATCGCACCATAATATCGACAAGCCTACACTGTGATATCATAGATGCGCTGTGACTTGTATGATGGAGGTGTGAAAGCTGTGACACTCCCCCCACCTCCACCATTCCAGGGTGTGTGTGTGTGCGTGCGTGTGTGTGTCTGGGAAAAGGGGAGGGAGGGAGGGAGTGAGGGAGGTGGCGGGATGTGAGGAGATGATGTCATCTCCTCACATCTCCATGCGTCGCTTCATTAATGGGCGAAAGAGGAAAAAAAAAATCAAAGGCAGAAGCGCAGTCATCCTCTAAAAGGCAGCGAAATGCCAATATAACCGTCAAAGTAATAAAGTATAATGTCAGCCCCCCCCCCCCCCCCCCCACCCCCCCCCCCCCCCCCCCCAAAGCCACAGGCATGATATAGAGGAGGGAGTTCAGGGGAGTTTGCCAGCCCTCTCTCTGCCCCCCCCCCCCCAATTCCTCCCCTCTCTCTCACACCATGGATCAATGGAGCACTCAGATATTTATGTGCTCTGACCGGCTGCTTGCGCTGCCTCACGCAGACAACTTTGGGGAGAGACGGCGATGCTTGATCACAGTCGCCAAAATAGGACGCCGCGTGGAAACATTATCGCCGGGCGGCAGCCGACCACCGAAACGCCGAGGAGGAGCCACTCCCCTTTGTTTCCCAATACGCCGTGACATCGACTCATCCCCGAGGCAAAGGGACCACACACGAGACGGTGTGTCCGTCGGCACATGCAATTAATGATTGATTTCCACAGTTGGTTCATTTCACTGGAAAAGTGCCAGAGGAAGATCTCTGCACTGTGTTGATTAGTGAAAGTGACACCTGAGACGAGCGCTGGGCCACGGTCCTAAACCAGAAAGGCAGAGCAGAGGCGGGCAGCGGCTCGGGCCAAAAACGCAGCCAGGGTATGCAAACCCAGAAGCTGATGTTAGCATTTCCACAACACTACATTGTTAGCTGCAAAGGAGGCTCGGCAGACTTTCATGGGAACTGACTCCCCAACACCACTTACGCTCTCACTCAAAGGCAAACGGGATCCCAAGAGTGAGAGTGGTGGAATTGCCCCGGGGGGAGCAGGGGTGGGACAAAAAACAAAAAGGTATGAAAATGTAGACGTTCCCCCGATGGACCGTGGGACAGGATCAGGATCCTTCATCGTGTGGAGGATTTCTCGTTATTCATCCTCCGATTGCATGCCCCCTCTAAATGAGCCTGCTGAATGAGCAGTTATTACAGGGGGATGGAGGGGGGAACACTGTTAAGCCAGTGGTTCTCAACTGGTCTGGCTTCGGGACCCACCATCATCCCTTAATGACGGGCCGCGACCCAAATCGAGGTCTCAAATGTACGTAATGAATAAAAGGTTTAAACTCGAGACAAACAAGTTTGAGGATAAACAGAAATGAACCAGAAGGGGGGACGCAAGAGAGGAAAATGTGCCCTTTTACACTCGATTAGCTGCATAATTAGTAAAAAAAAAAAAGCATTGCTATTTAATACAATTTATATACATTTGTCCTCAATATAAGAAAATCCATGTCTGTGTTGAACTTGCATTTTTGGTCAAATAACATTGCAGGTTTTCATATCTGTAAAATGGCAAAAGTCCATTAGCTTTACAGGGCATCATCACCACCTACTGTTAAGGAGAGGGAATTTTATTTTTTTATTCTTTTATTTTCATCTTCAAAAACCCATGAAGATAAAACAAAACAAAATGAAACAAAATAACATTAAATAAAATGTAATAAAATAATATGAAATAAAATTAAATAAAATAAATAAAAATAATAATATTTATTATAATGATTATAATAAGATGGATATTCAATTTTACTCTGAACCAATGTGGTCGCCTGAGAGTCATGGCAGCAGGGCTCTCGCCACCCCGACAGGGCAACAAGAAAAACCTGGGCTGGAGAAGGTCCGTGCCTTCCTGCCTGCGTACCACCCCACTAGACAAATACGAGAAATGACCTCGGCTGCAAGGGGGCAAAAAGGGGAGAAAGACCACAGGACCGCCGTGCCTTTACCACCGGCGGATTCCTAGAAAAACCCCATATGGGTCTGCGCGCTTGATCGCATGGCTGCACATGTGAAAAATAGACAAAGCGATTACCACCGTGTTTATGTTTGAAGAGTAATGCAAGCCAGTCTCCACTGGGTAAACAGGGAATCTAGTTGTGGTTTACAGAATAAGGCAGGGGGAGTAGGGGATGGCGGGGCAAGGGCACGGGAGGTAAAACAGGGTGTTGGGAGAAAAGCAAGGAGTTGGTATATGGACACTTGATGGGGGGGGGGGGGGGATGTCCGGCTCATGTCGGAGACAGACGGCCAGGGTCAGTGAGGAAAATGCCCAGGAGAGACTGCGTCTGTGCTCAGTGTGGTTCCCAGATACCCAATACTTTATTGATTCCCCGAAGATCGTGCATTTCCCAGAACACTATGGATCCGGCACATTCTGTGCATGGCGGCCACGCAGGTTATGAAACAGTCTTCCTGCGCAGCGACAAAGAAGGCCCTGTCATGGGGACGTCGCATCCACGTGGCCACGACTCTTCCCCCATAGACCTTATCAATACCAACCCAGTTGAGCTGAAATGTAATCACCAACCCCCCCAGCTTTGAAAAGGAAGACCTGACCGCCACGAATTCCAAGCCTTTACGTCATTCGGTGCCTCCGCAGACTCACTGGCACCGAAAACACTATTTGTACCTTTCACTTTCGTAGAAGCCGGTCATGACTTACAAGAAGGGGGCAAAGGAGGCCGCCATGACCTCTTTAATGTATTAATCTGTTTGTCTAGCCTAAGCTGACCATATTACTGTCTGTCTTCCCGAGGCTAATACACGAAAACACTGGCCAGCTGGCCCACGCTATTGATTTATAAGACGATCACCAGCGGTTGTAAAGAGTCTAAGTCAGCACGCACAGGACACCGTCAATGGTGACCTAAGAGAGAGCGAGAGAATGAGAGAGAGAGAGAGTGAGACTGTGTGTGTGTGTGTGTGTGTGTGTGTGTGTGTGTGTGTGTGTGTGTGTGTGTGTGTGTGTGTGTGTGTGTGTGTGTGTGCGTGTGTGTGAGAGAGTGTGTGTCATGCACGAAAGGCATTGATGTGGCTCTTCCAATGATTCAGAGCTAATGGCGTTAACCAATGGGCTGCTTCTAGGAACCTTATCAAAAGTAGTACTTCCAGGAAATTGGACACTGGGGGCAGATGGAGAGTTGGTTCACCCAGAGGTTGATGAGGGGGAGGGGTGGGGGTGCGGGTGGGACGCGGTTTGCCGCGTCACCATTGAGGCCCTGACATGGCAGGTGGCGTTTTAAAGGTGCGCCAAAGCGGTGTCCACGGCGCCAGGCCCTGATCTGAGCCGGCCACGTCAGTTGGCCCCATCACTTTGCTTATCTTATCGAGTTGTTCGAGAATGGAGACCAGCGCCAACGACAACAAAGAGGCTGCAACAAATAAAATTTGTTTTCGGTCGGGATTTCAAAGTCGAGCGAGGTATCGTGTTTTTATTGATGGCTTTTTACCGCGTGTTCCAGGGTTTTGAAAATACTTTGACAAATCGAAGGAAACATTGCTGACACTATCGTTTCCAAGCAGTCAGTTGTTTACGCAAAGGGTGATGAAGAAATATAAAAAGGGAAAGATGAGAGGGATGAGAACGCAGCGCTCTGATGTAATCTACCAGGACCTGTATCTTATACTGGCAAGAGAGGATGATAATAATAATAATAATAATAATAATAATAATAATAATAACTAAAATCAGTATTATTACTATCATAAAAACAATACTGATAATAATGATAAAGATGATAATGATAATAATAATAATAATATATTTGAGTAAATTGATGAATTAATAGTAATAATAACTGATAAAGTCATCAAATATCACTTTAAGATAAGAATATATGTAAGATGGGGATTACATGTGGTATACTTTACATATTGTAATGCGCTTATATTCTTTTATTAGCTGGATCTATAAAACATGGCATTCCGTCACGTTACAGCACATACGTGCATGTAAGAGTGAAATGTATTATTGGTAAAGGGACATAATGTAAACAATGGTGTGCGCTGCAAAAGAGGTATGGTTATGGGAGGAAAGTAGCAATACAATGTACATGAGGATAAACTCAAAGAATCTCGCAACACCCAACACTGGCAAAAAGTGATATCAATCTGTTTAATGACCTTCTCGCACCGAAATGCTATGCCGGTCGTAAAGAACTTGCGAGGCTTAATGTGCACTCGGGGTGTTTTGCATTCCTCAATGCGCTGAGTCCCTCACTATCTGTGGATATTCTAGAAGTTAGCGGGGTCAGAGGAGCTGCCTCATCCCACCCTGTGCAATCAGGTATCGCATCTCCCCCGTTGTGTAATGCTCCTCCCGCTCTGGCTGAAACCTCTCCGGACACGCCCCTTGCTAGGGGCTGCGGCGCTGGCCAGGGCATGACAGTGGGCTGCTTGGCAAGATATAGAGCATTCTGACCCATTAGACTCACAAGTAATTTGTTCAAGAGGTTTGCCATAATTCAGTCGTAGCAACACAGGACATGCATGGGACCACTGGCAGGCTGCATGGATGTGGGCTTATTTATTTATTCACCGAGCTGGCACTAAAAAAACAAAAACAAAATAAAAGGGGTGGGGGGGGTGGTATCTGTGAGCACGCGTGGATCTTTCACGTGCACGAGCGGCCTTTGTTATGGAAGACCACCGGGGTCGAGTCTGAATCCACCCCGGTCCAAGACTGGTTCCAGTCAGATATGAGGCAAGGTGTCGAACTACTTCGGATTATACTTCGCCTACTACTTTCTATCATACTACTAATGAAGAGAATATAATATAATGTAATATAATAATAATAATAATAATAATAATACTTGCTACAGAAATGTCAAAGTTCAAATCCAAGACAATCTGCGTGAATGGAAACTAAATGAATCATATTTCTGAACCTGATTTAACTCTCCCACACTGCCTGATAGGATCTGTCCTCCAGGTATCATTCCCCCCATAATCCTTAAGCAGTCAGTGGCAGACACGCCACTCCATTCACTTCTGTCTCAGCCTTGGTCATACATGGTCTTTTCAAGTGAAGGGGCAGGGGGCAGGGGGGAGGGGGGAGGGTCGTTTCAGAGTGTAATAAAATCCCCCTCT
>JAFBJT010108235.1:124859-138287 GCA_016785325.1 Chascanopsetta lugubris
CATCAAATGTAATTAAATCCAACTGCCCTGCCCGCTCCCTCCCCGTCTCCCCCCCCCCCACCACCACCACCACCACCACAGGTGTCAGAGCGAGGAACGTGCACGGGTCCTCGCGTCTCCGGTACCCGAGCGAACAAGTGGTCACACGTGAGCGTGCTTGTTTCAGTGCTGCAGCCCCAGAGGCGTGAGGTGATTCGCTGTATCGCCGCCTCCTGCGTGGATGAGTTATGGCAAACAATCAGTCACATCCCACGCCGGCCGGAGCAGCTCCAACAGAACGCTGACTAAAACCTTTGTGATGATTAATAGATCAGGGAGATTATGATGGAGCTATTCGCCGGGCGGCCGCAACGGGCGCGCTGCGCGTCACTTGTTTTCCAAACCGAGGTGCGGTGTTTGATTTGCGTGTTTACTTTGCAGCCGTATCTACAGATCACAGATGAAGGGAGGGGGGGGAGAGAGAGAGAGGGAGAGAGAGAGAGAGAGAGAGAGAGAGAGAGAGAGAGAGAGAGAGAGAGAGAGAGAGAGAGAGAGAGAGCATACAGTGTGACACAAACCAGTCATTCAGGAGGCCGTCAGCGGAAAAACACTCAACCAACATGTGCATGCATGTGGGCTGAGCGTGTCACCGTGTGACACGTATGAATCACACATGAAAAGGTGAAACCATCAACACCTTGGTTTCTTTTCTCGCCTTTGCACAAAAACTGGTTTGGAACACACACAAAAAAAAAAGAAAAAAATTCTTGACAAATAATAAAAGAGTTGATTCATTATTCCTCATCACACCTTCAGCCCCGGAGCCGTCAGCCCTGTGTCTCATGACCTTTGCATCTTACAGCTGATAACACAGCCATCAGCGCCGCGGCCTCGCAGCCGGGATTATTAATAAAAGGTAATAAACCCCGTGTGACGTTGGCTTATTTGACTTTCTTGCACAACATGCAAGATGTGAAAGTAAAGCTGGGTCACTTCTCTCCGTGTACCTCACAGTTTCAATCTGAACGGGGGGAGAGGAAGAAAGAAAAAATGTCTTTGGTATAAGCGCTGTCAAATCCTCTTAGTGGCTGTACGCGTGTAAGTGAATTAAGCCGAAGATTAAACGAGATCCAGTGGCGCATTATCTTTGCATCCGTATGGAATCACAACAAATTGTGGGAGAGCGAGGCGGCAAATGTAATGACAAGTTTAATGGTAAAAAATAAACCCAATGCAGAGTTCAACAAAGCTACATATTAGTACAGTGATGGATGTTTACTTGTATACTTCAGCTGTGCAAATGGAAATATACAGTTTCCTGCTGTATAGGGTTATATAATGTTATATAAAGCCGTGTTGTTGATTGTTATTTGATGAAAAACCACTGTGAATATTCTTGGCAGAATTTACACACACAGGTTGATTTGTAGACATTTGAGTGCATTTAAACACTAGCATTTTACATTAAAGGTGCAGTGTGCAAGATTTAAGTGACATTTTTCCTGTGTCAATCTGCAATAACGAGAAATGAAATATTTTCATACTTCATCCAAAAGTAGAACTTGTTATTTTAACTTATAGAATCAGCCCTTTAAACAGGAAGTAGTTCTTCCCCATGGAGGCCGCCATGTCGATTACAGTAGCCTAGAATGAACAATCTTAACATAATAACTGAAGGCTACCGTATGTTAATGGTAGGGGGAGGGCAGTTCACTAAATCCCGCACACACTGCACCTTTAAGGCCCAATTTAAACTTTCATTTTGTTGCGATATGACACAAAATATTACAATTATTTTACATAAAACGCCAATAACCAACTCTGACTTTTATACACACCACTTATAAACAATGACAAGACACTGAAGCCCCTTAAACTCAACAAGTAGTACTTTAAAAAAGAAACTTAATTTGGCTGCATATATTTTCCACTAAGAGACAAATCAGTAAATCTGAAGATACAATATATTAGATTAAAAAGCTCAAAGAATTAATCAGATATAAAAAAAAGTTGACCTTTTCCACAAACTGATAGAAACAAAGTTCAGTAGTTACATATGTTACAGTAGATTTACAGTAGTATCACAGCGGAGGCACAGAGATGAGTTAGGATAAAATACTCTGATGTATATATATATATATATCTTTATTTTTTCCACACGTGGATAAAGAGACATGGCTGCACTCATGGCTGAGTAGATGAGTGATTGATTACATATACAAACAAAAAATGAAATGTTTTATGTCTTTGTCTCTGTCCAATTGTCCTGCCTTTGAAATGATGGCACAGGTTTTGATGGCTCCATGTTTTCTCGGTTCTCTCGGCTACAGTTTGCAAAAAATAATAATAATAAAATAAAGAGGCACCGCTCACGTCTGCCAATCGGCTCGTCTGTGTTCAGATAAACTGTCTCAGACCTTTAGCCTCTGCTCCTCCCTGTGAAGATGTAACATCATCATCATCATCATCGTCGTCATCGTCTGGAGCGGAGCCAGATCCCAGTGTTGCTGACTCTGCTCCTCATGAAGCCGCAGATGAAAAACTTCCCCCGCCCCCCACCCTGCACTTTTTAAAAGCCCCCCTCTCTGCATCACAGCAAATCGGGGCCACCAGTGCCGCAGCTTCCCTTCATGCAGCCATGATTGATTTTCAATTGGATGAAACCAGAGATGCCATCGTGCTCTGAGTGATTGAAACAAAGGCACGCTTTGGAGTTTACCCCACACCCTGCACACTCATCTCCACACGGCCAATAATAATCTGCCGAAGAGGCGAGAGTTTCGTAAAAAGAAGGGGGGGGGGATGGCGGGGAATGGCGGGGGGGGGGGGGGTTGTGTGGGAAAAAGGGGGGGGGGGGGGGGGGGGGGGGATGTGTCGGAAAAGAAAACAGGATTAATTTACGTCAGTCCATTAATTCGCCCGGCTCTCGACGAGGTGTTCAACGGCGGAGAAGGCGGGAGGGGAGCGGGTTTGTTATCCTCTGCCTCTTGTCAGCCCTAATGGGCCTGGAACAGAGGATGTCAGACAAGTGAGTGAGAGAGTGGAGTGAGCGCTGGCTTGGCTCAGCCTGGATTAGCATGGTTTGTCTCACTCAGGCACCATCTCACACCGGCAGCTCTGTTCCACACGCACCCAATCAAATGCAAATATAGTGTCAGTGCAGCGCCAGAGGGGAATGATGTCTTGTTTCAGGTGTAAAGGAAAAAAAAGGGGCGGGGGCGGGGGGCGGGGGCGGGGGCGGGGGGGGGTTGTGTTCCTGTGCTAAATTATCCTTTTTTTTTTTTTTTTTTACAAAACAAGATTCAAGCCATTTCCATTGGCTTTGATTCGGAGTCCTCAAATAGAATCCAATTAGAAGGTTTGACTGTGTTCCAAGTGTCCCAGTCTCAACTGTGTGTGTGTGTGTGTGTGTGTGTGTGTGTGTGTGTGTGTGTGTGTGTGTGTGTGTGTGTGTGTGTGTGTGTGTGTGTGTGTGTGTGGCTGGGGCACAGTGTACAGTAAAAAAAGACATTGCATGTGTAATGACAAGGAAGTTGTGTCGAAGTGAGCGATGAGCTGAAAGGTGAGAAGCTGTTGTGCAAAGACTTGAGTCCTGAGTCTGAGAGCAGGAGGTGACGCTGTGTTTCGCTTCCTCTCTCGTCTGCTGCCGTGTTGCAGAGCCGCCGCCGCAGGTGCTGCTGCTCCAGTAACTAGACGGCCCCTTTGTGCTCCTGCTCCGTGGGCACGGAGTAGATCCTGAAAGGAAGAGGTTATTTTTAGTTTGGGTTTGTTAGCGCCGACACAAAAGAGGCTGAGGAGGAGCATCCCTCTGCGTGTGTCGCCATTTAGGCAAAACTGCCTTGTGCTGCAGGTGCACACACACACACACACACACACACACACACACACACACACACACACAGAGGCCTGAAAATACACCTCATCCCCAGGTGGGACTGTTGATCCAACAAGCCAGAGGTTGCTGTGTGATTAAGCCTCTTTTCAGCGGAGCGATCAGTCAGCACCAAACACTGGCAGCGCTGACTGCAGCCCTGAGAGGCAGCCACTAATCCTGTGGAGGAATTTAACCCTTGCACATTGACTGGGGTGTCAGCTCTGCAGACCCTTACACACACACACACACACACACACACACACACACACACACACACGCACGCACAAACACTTAAATTGAGGGTCTCCAAGGACTCATTTGAACTGCATGTGTAACCTGTGTGACCCTGGAGCCTGCAGGTCACGTATTACCACATGCCAGAACAAAGCAAACTGATTACTGTGCACAAACCACAGCCAGGATGGAGGGGAAGCGAGACGAGAGAGAGAGAGAGAGAGAGAGAGAGAGAGAGAGAGAGAGAGAGAGAGAGAGAGAGAGAGAGAGAGAGAGTGAGCGAGTCTCTCTGTATAACTGGTTTAGGCTGTTCTGCTGTACGACCGCTGATGGCAGATTGTTGTCATGACGCCAAAGCCCTGTTTACGGTCCTTGTTGTATCCCTGCGAGCGGAGCGATGTCGTCTCCTCGGGCTCAACCCGTGCGTCGGGGCGAGCGAGCGAGCGAGTGAGCGAGCGGGTCGGGTCCCGTCCCGGCCCGGTCACACGGAGCCGGTGGCCCCTCTCCTCGTCTCACTGCCATTGTTTGATGTGTAAGATAGACAAGGGGCCTGAGGTGCACAGGGTGGTTTGGGGGGTGGGGGGGTGGGGGGGTAGTGTTCAGCGGTGGCGGTGGTTACGGTGTACGGCCTCGGGCTCTCATTCTAATTGCAGCGCAAGTCTGGACGGGCCCGGGATGGGCGGATAATGGCTGCATTTAAAGGAGATTTGGATGCTGATGAGGTGGATGGGGGGTGAGGAGGGGGGAGGGGGGGAGGGGGGCAGCAGAAAGGCTGTTACCCATCTGACTGGTTCTGTCACCTGCAGGCTGACTGAGCAGCGTCTGATGGAACATGCCTGACTCACAGATAATGTGCGAGGAGCAACTGCGCAGAGGGAAACCAGGCTCGGTGGCGTCGGAGGTAAAACGTGTGATTAAAGGTCCAGTGCGTAAGATTTAGGTGAAATTAAGGAATAACCCAACTCTCGTGTTATCGCCTTAGTGTAGTCTGTCATTGCGAAGACATCCATTGGCGTGCATTATCATTTGCCACCCCTCCAGCAGCCCTTTTAAAGGTGCAGTGTGTGCGATTTTTCTTACACACTGCACCTGTAAAGGTTTAGGATGTAGGATTTAACTGACATTCTGTCCATTTCTATTGGCATGGCAATGGAATTCAAATTTACATTTACAACATTAGAATCATTTTTTAATTTTTAATTCAGAATGAATCCTTTAGAGTTGTAATGATACCTGAAAGCTCCCACAAGCTTGGAAGGCAAAGGCAAGGTGAGGGTTACTCAGTCGCACCATGCAACCTCACCACAATATGTCTCTAAACCCCACGCACTGCACCTTTAAACATCAAAGTTACAAGGGGGAAAAAAAATGTGACCTTACCCTTGCTGCCGAGTCTGCATGTGGCGTCTTACCAATATAACAGCTGCAAAGGAGGGAAATAAATGGGAAAAGGTCACGGATGTGTCAGAGGAAAGTTCCTATTTGCTTTGGTCTTAGCAGGTTTTCGAGTCACACGGGCCGATTGTGGCCGAGCTGCGACTCTCTCCGCAGCTGCACATTTATCAAACTGAGTCAACCGAGGGGCCATTAATTCACCTTTCAGTGAATGATGTCGCAACAAAGCGAGTACTCACCGACAATGGCGGCGACTGAGAGGGTCAACACAGTCACGGCTGCGATGATGACAATCAGAGTGAGCTGATCTGAAGGACGCAGCACAAAGGACACGGAGGAATAAGTGAGGTGACCTGACACCTCGGTGATATTTATGGGTTTGCACGATATGTTAAATTCTGGGAGAATACTTTTTCTTACCTGAGCCTGATTTTTCACCTGTTGTTTTATCAACGTTGGTAAAACCAGAGTTGACGGTGTCGAGATCTAACACTGCAACTAGAGGACAGTGAGAAGTTATTTCAATTTGAATGTGTAAACGCCCCCAATTTCCCAAAAACGGTCGTTTGCGGCGACATCTGCGGCGGTTTAATGACATGCTGCTCACTGGTGCTTATTTTGAGTGATGATGGAGCTCTGAAGTATTGATCTGGCTCATGTACAGAATTAGCCACATAACAGAAAATAGATTGAGGAAGGGGATGTATCATTATTTTAGCTTTTGGAAACATCTCCATTCACACATTGGCATTACAAAGTGATTTTACTCTTCAAACACAAAATGCACCTTCATCCTGACAGTCTCCCTCTGCCTGTGTGTTAGCTACCGACATCTCACTGTACAGATTGTTTTTCTTTTTTTTTATGTAAATATCATACAAAAATGGGCAGCTTTGGCTCAGGGGCTTGTGGAGCTGTCCTCCGACCAGAGGGTGGAGGGTTCGATTCCCCCCCTCCACCCTTCGCTGCATGCTGAGGGGACCGGGTGAATGTAAACTGTACTCTAAAGAGTTCTGATTGTCATCCAGACCTGAGAGAGTGATGGTATCATTTTTTTTCTGAGATCTCAGACATATTTTTGTTTCCCCCACACGATTTGTGTGGCGGAAACAAACAGTGTTATAATTAAATATCTGCCGAGGTGCTGCCAGGTGGATCCTCTTACTTCCTGATGGAACCCACTGAGCTATAACGCCATGTTTCCCTCTCTTTGTTCTTTTTCTTGTATCCGACTCTCAGCGCGAAAGCGCAGTGGCACATGTTGCACCGTTATCATCAGACTGACTCGTGCGCCGCTTCACTCATTAGATATTAACGCGAGGAGAAACACATGGAATTAAAGTACAATAAATGTGTTTGCGCGGACGCGGTGGAATCTTAGTGGGCGGGTGGGCGGCGGCTCCTCGGCTGCTGCCTTAAACAGATCTGTGATTCTATCAAGTGTCAGTCACTGTGACGATGAGGAGTGACAGGCGGAGGCGTGGAGAGAGAATGAGAATGCCAATGTTGATTAGCTGACCGGCCGGACGGGCGAGATGTCGACGTGCTCATTGGCCTCTCGGCGGGAATCCGCGGGGCCCCTCCAGGGAGCTAATTGATTCCGTTCAGGGTGTAATGGTTCCCGCGGAGGAGGAGAGGAAGAGGGAGAGGGGGCGGGGCCACAGGGGCCACAGGGGCCACAGCCCTTCACATGCCTCAGTGGACTAGAACAGCCTATATACATGATGCTGACATAGTTCACGTTCTCTCCTCTGGGCGGCTGCCATGTTTGTGGGTGTGACGCAGTGGAAGGAGGAAGAAACTCACCTTTTTTTATATTGAAATCTTCATCGTCATTTTCTGTAAAGGAGGAAGAAAAAA
The DNA here is from genome assembly GCA_016785325.1 of Chascanopsetta lugubris. NCBI lineage: Eukaryota > Metazoa > Chordata > Actinopteri > Pleuronectiformes > Bothidae > Chascanopsetta > Chascanopsetta lugubris. The sequence goes on from JAFBJT010108235.1 coordinate 132,202, forward strand.
ACAACAAACAATGAGATGCTTATTGTGTAAGAACTCCTCCTCCTTGAGTTGTGGGGGAAGTTTGGCACATCACCGGAGTGCAGGACTTCCTCTCCTGGATGAGAGTCAGCATATAGACAACACATTTAATCTTTGGGCAAGAGTATTGATTGAGAGTTTTATGAAGTCAGTCTAGGGGCCAAAGGGTCTGCGAGCAAAAAAAAAAAAAAGAACTATAAACAGGAATCGATAGAGCACACAGGAAACCGTACGTGAGCATTGTGAAGCGTCTGCAACAACGGGAGTTGAAATCCAGTGTCTGTGAAGAGACAGAAACTCTGAGTTCATACCAAAACTCCCCATGAGGAAGAGGTCAATGAGAAACGGGAGACACGTGTCAAACTACTTCAATCCCTCCTCGGCCACACGGCCGCACGGTGAACACGCGCTGTGTGTTTTGCAATTCGACCTGAAATTCCCAGGGTCAAGTCAACAAACATGTCCGCCATGACCTTTGAGGGGCGTCAGTCAGGGAACCTCACACATGGCCCGAAGGAGCCACTAATCCGTGTAGTTTCACCTGAGAGACGTGTTGAAACGGGCAACATGACCTAGAACTTGATGGGGGGGGGGGGTCCTGACGGCTTCGATAAATCAGATCTGCCAATGAACTTAAAGGTTCAGTGCGTAGAGCTTAGTGGCACCAAGTGGTGAAGTTTCCAGCCTCAATTTGTAATGGCTTTCAGAAAATGTAAATCTGTCTCTTGGGCCAATGTCTGTTGGTCTGCTCCTGGTTGCTATGGAAACATGGTGGACGACCATGACGGGGTATTCTAGAAATATTATGAGAACTGGTTACAGTGCCACAGGCAGCATGGACATTAGCGTCACAGCTCCGTGGACCTGATGCATGTTGATAATGTGTGGAAATATAAGTCATAAAACTGAGAACCTTTCTAATATAATGATATAAGGTGTTGTGTTGGGTCGTTGATGAACCTTTTAAAAACTATTGTCTTTCTCAATCGTAGCTCATGGTACAAAGTTCTCTTGGTCTACATGGCACCACATGACTGTCCCAGAAGATGCAGTACCACCTCTTGGCCACACCTTCGCACTTCCTGTATCCAGATATAAATGGCACAACTGTCGTTTGATTAAATGCTAATCAAAACGGGAATAAAAAAAACTGGAATAGTTCATTTATACCTTTAAACCTTTCAACTTTCACTCCTTTACAGCAGGTTAAATGATGCTTATGTAGATCGTTGTTAGCAACGTCGCACTTGCGTAAAAGAGTGAAAAGATCCCATTGCTTTTCCTTTCTAAAAGTAGATGAGTTACTCACCATCATCACCGGATCCCTCTATCGACTCCAGAGCTGCGAAAAGACACAGAAAGTTTTCAAAGATGAATATTCATAATAATTCTGCCCCAGAATGAACATGTACAGATAAAGTATTTGGGTTACATTAAGTTGAATAGGCATATTTTTTTTCCACGCTGCACTTTTCTGATGACTCCAGCACCAAGCAAAGTAAAGCAGTGGGCTTATTTATTTCCCGGTTAATTTCACAGCGCATTTGTCTTTGATTGTGTTCTTAGGTGTGCCAACACTTTCTCGTCCTTCACAGTCGCACCTTCCTCTTACTCTCTGGTGAGTGTGTAACTCGAGAGGTAGGCGCATACATTAGTCCTGTTGCACGCGGCACAGACGGCGCTCATCCACGGGGCAGGTGAGAAAAACATGCCAGCGCCAGGGACGCGCAGGGCCCTGATTAGATGCTTATCGCCTGAAAGCGTCACAGAGATGAGAACATACCAGTAGTGGTTGGCAGCAGCAGCAGCAGACACAGGAACAGCAATCGCATCATCTTCAAATGCTGTGTAGAGAGAGAGAGAGAGAGAGAGAGAGAGAGAGAGAGAGAGAGAGAGAGAGAGAGAGAGGGAGGGGGGAGGAAGAGAAAGCAAGTTATAAATACCTGCGATTAATATTCAGAGGCACTGATGTCTGTGAGCTCGTGGTGTTTTGGTTTAAAGATGGTGTGCGATGGAAAGCAGAAACGCTGTCTATTATCGGGGCCTGTCTCTTGGTTTCGCAATCACACGCTGAGATTCGTTGGAAAACCACGGGTTTCAGAGCCAAACAGTCCCGGAGATGTTTTAACTTTTTTTTTTTTTCCTTTTTCCAGTGTGCAGGCAAACTCAGATCGCAATCTGACGTGGGCCCTGGTGAGAGGAGGACGGGTGAGTGACAGCCTCGTTTCCCATGGAGCTCAGCAGAAAAGAGAAGGTGTTGAGATGACCGTCACCGTCGGCTGGCAACAAGTGTCTATTCAACATTTTCCTCTGCACATCCACGGCTCGGGCGCCGCGTCAGCGCTTTGGAGGCAGAAAATGCAGTCGAATGGTTTCCATTAGCGAAAGGAGCGTCGAGGAAGGCGGCAAAATAAACGGGTGTTTATAGTGACACCTGTGGCAGTGAGGTGAAATACGACTCATTCGTACAGCCAGGCTCGCACTCAATAGGTGTGAGTGACAAAAGAAAACAACCCCCCCCCCCCCAACTCCCTATTATGTAATTTCATGTTACAGCTGACCCTAGGCATTTAAATGCAACAGTTAGGAAATTCTATCTTTTTAAAAATCTTTTATAATATCATATTCACTTGTCGGCACTAAACACTGATTTAAAGCAATAAATGCAGAGCTAAGCAATATTCTCATCAAACTAATTGGGATGGGAAAACGTTTGTTTCAACTTATAAACTCAGAATAATTGCCCGCCAAGTGTCTCTTCTACAGGATGATCAAACTGGATTCCGTTGTCTCCGTGCCGTTGCACTTAAGAAAAAAACAAAAACAATTCCTAACTTCCTGGTGGCACAGGGCCCAAAACAAACCCTACCTCCGCTCTCAGTCACCAACACTGTCAATGTGAAACCCAGATGTTCATAAGCTGCCAAACAAAGACCCAGCTGGATCCAACACAATATGAATGTTGATATTTTTAAAAACATGGGAATGACACCCCCCCACCCTCCCTCCCCCTTCTCCAGGCTCCGGATGATGCCTCATTGGTCAGAATTAGCCGTCCCTGTGGTTGGCACAAGCTCAGGAACTAATAGTCATTCATAGTGTACGCACACACACACAGACAGGGAACTCTCCCATTGACCTTTGTGCCAAACGTTACACTGTGGGCACCTCTTCATTGTTAGCCGTAGCCATTGTGTCCTTGTTTCCTCCACGGTTAACGACTGTGAACGAGAACTGGAATGACCCAAACTCTTAAGTTATCACATAGGCCTCCCCACACCCGCCCTCGTCACAGTTTCCTTCTTGATGACACAATTTAAGGAAGTGGATTAGATTCACCATTACCTTATTTGGGGAAATGGAAACGAACCAAGCGCGGGGCAATAAGAGAGCGGACACATGGCATCAATCTGCTCTCGTAATGAGGTTTTTTCTCTCTCTTTGGCAGTTTTATGAAAGATGGCGACGACATCGGGAATCTGTCCATAAAGCGTAATCTCATCCGTTAACGCCGCCGCGCTTGTTGACGCTCGCGTACTTCATGCGAGACAAATGTCCACCCCGGCGCAGGAAACTGAGCGCGGCCCCGGTCCCCCAACAAGATTATCTTCATGCTAAATTAGCAGAACAGCATCAAGAACTATTTTGGTTCAGCTACACTGGCAAAAAAATAAAAATAAAAAAGGAAGATGTTAATCACAGAAGTGATTGAGGAGGGAGAGTGAGGCGTTGTGGGCTGTTCCAGCCTCCTGAATAGCTGCACTAAATCTCTAAAAACACAAATAAGCTAAGAAGCCGCAAATAAAATCCCCCTCTGTATCCAATTTGCTTTTCAGAGTCACTTTGGGTGAAATAATAAGCTGATCCAATTTGGAAATATTTATCAACGCAGTCCACTGCCTCCACATTCAAACCGCTCCTGACGTCGCGCTGTGCTGCTCAGATTGGGTAATAGATTCCAGAACATTTGAATACTAACACCACGCACGTGTACCCGCTCTGATCGCAGGTGCAAAGGTCTATGACTGTCCATTTAAAAAGGAAGTGAGAGTATATGGGGGGGGGGGGCAGTAAAGTCTCTGTAATTCATCGTATATAACTGTCTTTTACTTTTCCATTGCATCAACACGTGCTTGATGCAATGGAGCCTTAACCCTTCCCATGGAGGCGGCCATGTTGCACCACCATGGGTTTACAGTTGCCCAGAATGGACAAACTTGAGTAAGTTGATGATATGTGAAGGTTGTCACCACTACATGTCACTGAATTCTACACACTGCACCTTTAAATGGAAATGATTATGATCAACACCATCTCAACAGTTTGTTAATTAGCTGAGATCATCACTTATTAAACATTTGACATCATTTGCAGAGAAATCTGATCGAAGTTAATCATCATGAATTGACTAATATAGAACAATAGGAAACCTGTTTAGTTATTGATTAGTGATTTGCTGTAATTTGCAATGTGACACTATAACAACACTGTCACTTTAAACCTCTGCAATATCCAGAAATGATTACACATATATTTGTCCTTCACATGAACTCAGCACTATGTACATTCCTATTTAATACTTATCTTCATGATACTTTTTCATGTATATTTGTGTGAATTTCCATGTTTTCCATCATTTTCATACGGTTACTCTTTCATGATTTTATCTTGTAACAATACAAATGTCTCCACTGTGGGACAAATAAAGGATTCTCTCATCGTTTTAATTCAGTCTTGTTAAATAGACAGCACATGTCTCCTGTAGCTGAGGCCATGAATGCTCAAGAATAGATTTTTTTTCACTCTTTGTACGAAACAATTGCTCTGATTTATTTTGCAAGTTTCCTTTAAGGAATCAACCAAACTTGAGAAAATGAAGGAATGTAGCGTTTGTCTCTCTAAGCGATTAATCGAAACATAAATCAGCACAGTCATCACTTATTGAAATCGCTTGTTGCTGCAGCCCCAGACTGATGGAGACAGAAGACTTGCACTGTTCACTGCTGCAGGGTGGATGAGGATGAGGCACAGTATTTTGTCCCCCGGTGCACTTTTCAGGATTACCCCTGAACCCCGGCCCACAGAAAACACCCAAACCTTGTTTACCAGGTGTAAAGGTGGCTGATGATGAACACACTCCGCCCCCCCCCCACCCAACACAATCTAGCACATCATCAAAACACACAATCAAAGTTTACTGCATGTACATAAACAGACCTGCATGCGGAGACACAGACTACCTCTGTCTTATCTGCTCTGCTGATAACAACCATCTGCTCAGCCCCCACACACCCCCCACCCCCACCCCACCCACTCCCCACATCCCCCACTGCACCTCTGACAAGACTCTGACACCAGCGATAGAAGCGGGCGAAAGATATCAGAATTGCTGCGACCTGCGGAGTTCATAAAAATAAAAAAAACAAACAAAAAACAGATATAGAAGCGAGGAGAAAATTGAGAGAAAGGACGGAGGAGATAGCGGAGAGGAGCTGTGATTACTGAGGAGATGTGTCAGGGTCGAGAAACACACTGGCTCTAAAGAGAATGAGCAGGAGCGGGGGGAGAGAGCAGCACTCAGATAATTTGGTGTTCATCTCCATTCAATTCTCCAGAAGTGCTCGCTCACTCTGCGCCGGCGAGGAGGGAAAGTATTCTGACTGAAATGTTTACTCAACTCCGCCGTGACTGTCGAGAAGCAGTTTATCTCAGTGGTTCTGATGCAAATGTCTCTCTCTCTCCCTCTCTCTCTCTCTCTCTCTCTCCCCTTTGTCACATAATGACACTTCTCCTATGCAGCTGGACCACGAACGAGGAAACAGATGATGGAGTGTATAAGAAAAGAAGAAAGAAAGAAAAAAAAGGAAGTAAAGCAGGTTCACTGTACCTCAGACGGCGCCATACATGCCAGTGAGCACGTTGCCACTGAAACTGAGTGATCGCAAAGAGTCTGTGAGTGACTTCTGAAAGTAGAACTCAAGCGGATATGAGTGTGTCCTGTATTTGTGCAGCGCTGCCTCTCTCTCTCTCTCTCTCTCTCTCTCTCTCTCGCTCTCTCTCTCTCACCC
>JAFBJT010108235.1:138687-152828 GCA_016785325.1 Chascanopsetta lugubris
CACACACACACACACACACACACACACACACACACACACACACACACACACACACACACACACACACACACACACACACACACACACACACATTCACAGGAAGTGAGATGAAGGGAGTTGAAGCGTGCCAGGCAGTGGTGCCAGGTTGATTTCTTTACAGCACCCTTCAGCAGGAAGTGTGCACATTTGAATGGATGTAAAAGAAAAGGATGTCACTCCGACTCACTGAGCAACAAACAGAGCTGCAGAGCCCGTCAGAGAAAAGTTGGGTGAACTTGGTGAGAAGGAGGAAAATGTGGGGGAAATGGGATGCAGAGCGCTGCAGGATGTGTAGGATATGCCGCTTCTCATTAGCTAACAAAAAAGCCACAGGTGGTAATTGTGTTTTACATTTTTTTTTAAAAACAGCACAGATCAATACGCCACAGAAAGCCACTTTCACAGTTCTCCTTTTGAAATGATGAAGTTTTTTTTTAACAAAATAACACAATGACGCACTCTCTCTCACTCTCTCTCACACTCTCTCTCTCACTCACCAGAGTAGAAACTGGAGCAGATGAGACACGGCACAGACAGGAAGAGTCGCTGCTGCTGAGTGCGCCACAAACTCTGCACGACTTGACTCTATAACCTGCGATCAGGGGGATTCACCGCCACCTCATTCAGAGCCGAACTGCCCCTCTGTTTCTGCCTGTCAGCGGGAAATACCTCCCTGTGTTTACTCAGAAGTCAGCCCTGATTTCCTGAAAACAACATACAACTTACAATAAAGAGGCTGCTCTTTAATGTAAAAGAAGCAAACGCCTGCCCTGTGAGTTGCTGACCATTTTGTTTTAGACTGAGGGGAAATATCCTTATTTGAAACGGAACTGAAAAGAAGATGAATGACTATAAATAAATGAATGAATGATGCCACTGTGAGCTAAAGGTCCAGTATGTAAAATTTTAGGTGATATTATTTGCATGGACAGAAATAGATGCTATTTATGTGTTTTTACAAGTTCCCGGAATGGGCAAACTAAACACCTTTTTATGTTTGAATGGTAACTGAAGGCCTCCATGGGTTCCCCTGCATAGAAAGGGTGTGTGGTGTTTAGCTGCAATATGCAACGTTACCACTGGTTGACTTAACACTGCATCTTTAAAGGGAAGTTACTGTTGCCTACAGCTGATTGGAAAAATTGGTTCCATGTGGGAAAATTCCCATGAGCACCGTCTTATCAGTTTGGGGAGTTGCTGACGTCATCACTTCTGAAGCGATTAACACAGTCAGGAACCTAATCATAAAATGAAATGATATCCAAACAAATAGAATCAGCAATGAGTATTGTACTTGTATGTTAGTATGTTATTTCCCTCGAGTAGATACACGAACAGTCTGGAACAGCAAACACACTCTGCTTATTTACTCGACCAAACACTCTTTTGTCCCTCTGAGGAACCCACTGATTGATGATTGACACTTTCCAGTGATCTGATTGGTCACTGTCAGCTCTGATCTCTAATTTAGTGGTTCGGCATGCGTTACCATGGTGATTTACATCTGATGAAATTAACTCATATCCCTGAGCAGAAAAAAAAATCAAGAGATGAAGTGACAATCAAGAGTTTGTTGTGATCTGATTCGTCAGTATCTTCCATCTGCAATGTAACCAACTCTGAAGTTACCATGGTGATTTATGCTGATGTGAAGGAAATAAAACTCTGATGACTCCAGAGTAACAACTTGGAGTTACTATCACAAGGACTAAACGCTGCTTTGCGAACCGGACCTTGAACATTTTCTTTGCTCTCTGTCATTACGCAAACATTTGAGAGGAGATGACAAGGTGATGTTTAAACATTCCAATTATACAAATATTTATGCTTTTAAGAAGGAGTTTTTTTCCTCTTCATATTCAAGTACATGGAGACACCAAACCTTTGAGTGATGACGCATGACGCAAATGATGCAATAGCATCTTATGGAAAGTTGTGGTATGAGCTGTGATGAGGAAGTGAGATTTCATGCTTCCTAACTGATCTCATTTAGCATAGGAGACATTAAACATCCTCTCTGAGAGAAAGCTATATAATTCAAAGGTGCAGTGTGTACGATTTGGGGACCTCTAGAGGTGAAGTTACAAGTTGTATCCATTAACTCGCATTCACCCTTCTTAGCATGAACATACGGTCGACTTCAGTTGTCATTAAAACTAAAAAAAAAAATTTTAGTACGTCCACTACGAGTGTCAAAACATGGCGGCCTCCATAGAGAGGACTCACTCCTCGTGTAAATGTCCATTAATGGGCTAATTTTGGCGTAATGGAACAAAATAAAACATTTATGTGATCTTAAAGTCATAAAAATGTCAGAATGTAATAAGTACAAAGTGACAAAAATGACCTCACACACTGCACCTTTAAGGCTAGAAACACAACAACATAACTGATCTGAATCTTCACATGATTGTCTCAGTTCCTGATTCCAAATTATTTGGACTTTCCAACTGCACCTTTAGACTGGGTGAAACTGGAACTTCCAGGTGGCACCTGAAGGCACCATGCATAATCAAGGCTGATTCAGATCACCTGCCACCTGCCGCGGTTCACCGCTGATGACGTCGCGAAACTATCAAGAACAGATGTTCTGATTGGTCCGGTTCTGGTCCTGCCGGAATCAGTTCATTTCCGTGTTGGTACGTTTGCCGTTTTAATTTGAGGCGATTGAGAATACTAATGATAATAAGCAGTAAATCATAGGGGATTCAGAATGTAAATATCAGTTCCCTCCAAGTTAGTTCACTTTTCCAGCGTAGTAACTTGGCTCGTGTTGCTGCTCCACTTCTGCATCCTGGGACTCGGTGAGTGTTACGGTTCATGTGCTGTTATTTGTAGGCGTCGGGTCACAACACATTTAAAAACCCGACACAGTGAGATTTACATGGGTCATTACCATGCTCGTTTTCTTATTTTCTTATAATGTTTCCAATATGGCGGCTCTGGCTCCTTTCTCCTATACTTCTCATTCTTCCTCCTCTCTCCTGGGGGTTTGTAGCTCACTTGCATTCGTCTTTTTCACCTGCATCACTCAAGTCTCAACAGTTCTGCTGTCGAATCCCTGCACTTGTATTTGTCTCGTTTTGAGTGATGAATGGGGTGCGGCTACGTCTCAGCCCATGGTGACAACAAAAGATACTAATCTGTGAGCTGTTAAAAGGAATTATAGCCTGTAATTGTTGTCTTGAGAAATAATTCAACCGCCGTTTCTAAAGAAAACGTAAGGAAACACCCAGTTTTCTTGTGTAGTCACTTAAAGTATATGATTCTGTTTATTTTCTTTTATTTTGACAATTATTCCCTGTGACAATCCAGTGTAAGCTTGTTTTAAAGTCAGAAAACAAACGACCCTTTCCTGCAGATACTTCACAACAAATATAAATAAATATAAAAGTAAATTTACCTTTTTAATTGAGCTGCTGTTGTGGTTTAGAATAGTCTCTTCTCACTGCTGGTATGTCACTGCGCCAGGATCCTTGTTATCGTGGAAACTGCCAGAGTGAGTGTGCACGTTAATACAGGTGTATAGTCAGGAAGGAGGAACTGTGCTCTCCATTGGCTGCTGAGCTTGTTGAAACCTGACACCAATGTCTTTACTCTGTTACACAAGTGGACCTGCTGTGCTGACTGGGACGCTTGCAGTTTTGCAGGAGAATGAGGGTTTTCACCCAGCAGCAGGGGTCGGCAGCCTTTTTTCACATGAAGTGCCGATTTGAACATTCCTTGTTAAAAAGCGAGCCGTATCAATATGAGTTTAACTGTCAATTTTCTAATTATACTTAAGTAATATTTTCAGCAGTTGCCTGTTGGTTATATTGAATTGTATGGGGAGGGTTAAAAGTTTGCTGAAGTGCATAAGAAGTACAGAACTCTAGAAGATTTTATGTTGTTAAATGATAACGTCTGAGTCAGTAAATGAGATGCACAAATTGCAACATAAGTAAACCCACAGACCAAATAATAAGATTGCAACTTTCGTGTCTGTATCTTTTTATATGCTGTATGCTTAACTTTTTGTTCAGATGATGTTCATAAGGGTAATGGTTTGATCTGAAGACAGATTAATTTGGCCTGTGTGCCGCATGCCACACTTTGCGCAAGTGTTTAAAGCTGCACTGGTTAAGATAAAGAATGAATAAGAAACTGAATATTATGTAAATATACAGATGTTTTCATGAATGAATAAATACAATTATGTTGAAATCCATCTTTTGTAATGACCCCATTATATTTTACTTGGGGAGAGGGCTTTACTTTTACTTTAATTCAGGACAAGTTAAACTTATTTGCATGAATTTCAAAGGTCTGAAGTGACTTTGATTAATAAAGTCGATATCTCTGGCATTGTGTTAAGGTAGTAGATGTACCAATGATAGTGGTGCTGTGTGCCGGTGGTAACACTTGAGCCTGATATTGCTGATTTAGTTCATATGTTTCATAAAATTATCTGTCATGTCCATTTGCACATATCCTGGTTTTGTGTGAAATGAGAGAAAATTTGACTAATTAATTTCCTCCCCTGCAAATATGTCTGGGTCCATGTTTCCCTCATCATAGTGACCCAGCAGCAAGTGTTATCCTACCCAGAAACAAACACTGCCATTGGTGTTTGGACTTGCGTTCCTGTTAAAGTTCTGGAAACCAGCATCACCTCATCCTGTCAGCTGGTCAGAGACTGGATTTGACCACAGCTTCCATCATGTTGTGTCCTCTTGGGGGACGCACCACTTTTTTTCCTCTCACTTCCTCAACCACACAGCTATAACCCAGATGGTTGTCACCAATAGGCCACTCTGGACATTCTCCTCTCATGGGATGTTATCCCCGCGGAAGTTTAACTTGGGGGCGCTGCAGAGTGTTTACATCTAGAGCAACATCAGTGTCTCTGGCTCACAGTGAAACTCCGATTAATCTGTAGGAGTTGTGGATGGTTTGACCTGCTCCAAACACACACCTGGGGAACTGTTTGTGTGGCTTTGTGGAGCTGAAACCAGCCTCAGTGGAGTTTGGATTACATTTTCCTTCCTTTTGTAAACACAGGAATTAGTTCCTGTTTCCTTTTGGCAACAGCTCCTATCAGCTGGACGTCACCAGCAGCACCGGACAAAAGGATGTCTCTCTTGCTGATCGTGCTTTGAAGGTCAACCCATTTGTGACCTCAGATGAAATCCACATCATGAGTGACAGTGCTCTTCAACGTATTTACTTCAGACATGACAGTGGACCGAAGTATTTGACTTTATCCGTCCTGCCCTCGGCTGAGGATACCTGCCAGTCTGTACCTATATTTGATTCTGGTGATGTGACTCAGCAGGAAGATAAGAGTGTTAACACCGGAGATTTAAAGTCTAGTGTTAAATTCTCCCTGAAGCCCCACTTAACTCGGCTGTCTGATAATGGAAAGCTTGGTCCCGCTCACACAGACGTGGGGCTTAATCTGAGCAACATGAACAGACTGCATTCAGCAAAGTGTGAGAAAACTATGTTGTGAACCTTTTGCATGGATTTGTGTCATTGATTGCGTGAACATTAGATGAATATGTTAATCTGTTGTTTTGATCAAGGCCATGTGCAGATTACCACACTGAAGTGACTCACCCGATTTTTTCCGTTGGTGTGACTCAGCTCTGTGTCACTATATTGTGTGTGTGTGGTCCTATTCATCTCATCCTTCAGTACTGAATGGCCTCACAAATATGGCATTCTCTGTTGATGATGCACATAGGGCCAGTTTATGCCTGTGCATATTCACATGAAAGTTTGATGCATGACACCCAAATTTAGGAATTCAAACAATTTATTGAATAAGAATTTAGTTGTCTGCTCACACGAGTACACCCAGAACCAGACCACATCTTTTTCTGGCACTAAAGATGAGTCCACTGAACCAACCTATGTACTCAAAGTTCTCAGAGGCCTAGGCTAAGATCTGCTTGAGCCAAAAGAGCAAAAACTGCAGAACCATCACCACGTGCTGTGTGTCAGAAACATTGTCTTTATGTATTTTTGCCCCCTTTTCTCAACAAGCTAAGAGTATTATTAGTGCTTCTGAGGGTCCAGTGATCATTCTTGCTAAAGTAGTTTTGGTCTACTGATCTATAAACTGCCTTTGATGTTTGTGCCAGCGGTACATTGATTGTGTATCACAATACAGTCCAATGTTTTATGTGAACAATGTTAAAAACATTTTTTTTTTTTTATTTCTCCTCAGGTCTTTCATGTATTCCAGTGAATACCAACATGTGCCTTGTCCTCCTGCAGGGTTACTTCTGTAGAGCTGGGGTTTACCACAGCGGTGGCGAACGTGTTCTCAGTGTGGTTGTATTCACGATTGAATCAAACACGAAATTCAAGAGAACTTTTGGTCTGACAAGCGCTGTCAGCTAAACTGTGTGTGTGTGTGCCACAACATGGTGCAGTGTTCCAACCAAATGGAACTAAATGTGGCATCCAGGAGGGCGGCAGGGCATGTCATGCACCACAGCCTGTTATACGCTCAGTCACGGGTGGCAGACACTTCAGGAACTATGAAGGAGAGAGTTGAACATGGGGAGACTAGTCAAGTTCTGACCCAGATTTGTAAGGAGACCCTGACCCTGGGGGGCTCCATGGAGTGAACATAGCTGTGGAGATGGAGCTTTCAGACAAAGTAAAGGTAAGAAGTAGAAGATTTGCAAATGCATACTGCCAAATTGTTCTTGTTTGAACTAAAGTGCTGTATCCTGGCTCACTGACTGAAGTTGTTGAACACAGGGGTTGTCCATCATAAAGGACCTCGCCTGGCACAAGTAGAGATTCTTGCATCTCAGAAAAATGTGTGGCTTTTGTGGAAACAGGATTGGTCTTGGCAGAGAAGACAAACTGACTATGAATGGCAGCCATGCAAGAAATATTTCCACACTGACTTTCTCCAGGCCACTTTCACCACCTGTAAAGTGTTGTGAAGCATGTGATCTGTGTTCTGGATGCAGCTCTACCAAGGACACTGAATTTGCATCTGATAACAACTGTGGCATACTGCTCTCTCCTGCAGGCTCATTCAGTGGGTGCCATACCGCTGTGGACCCAGCGCCCTTTTACTCACAGCTGTGCGAATGCCTTATGTTTGTCTAATGGGAATGAAGGATTGTTTTGCCGGAGTTTGAGTGAATACACTTTTGTGTGCCAGGGGGCAGGAGCTGAAGTCAAACTGTGGAGGAGTGAGAAGTGCTGCGAGTATCATTAATCTTGACCCTACACATGTTGTTTCATTAGTGTGGTGATGTGCCAGTAAATCACACACGCTTCTGTTGTAGAACTTTGGCAAGTGCCGTATGATGAAGTTGGAAGATTGATGTAAGGGTGAACTGAACTCTGCACAGTATCTGAACTTTCCCCCCCCTCCCACAGCTCAAGCCCTGAAAACTCTTGCTACCGTATATGTGTCAGTGCATGCCTCGAGTCCTGTGGTATTTCATCTCATATCTTCTGTCCGTGGCCTTGTTATGAGGGATGTCAGTGTGAGTCTGGATACATGCAGAGTGGAAATGGCTGCATCAGATCTGAGCAATGTGGCTGCTTCTACCATGGGTGTCATGAGGTAAGGCAGCTAGATTTCTTAACTTATTCTTCAACTTGTTTGTACTTTCCCTTTAATCATGACATCTAATGTATAATTTGTCGTAACACTGTACTTGGCTTGTGATCTGACCTATATATTGCTGCTTTGTTTGACATGCGATAAATCTGTCAATGCCTTGAGGGTGTGACACATTTGCGTGAAAGCCCACTGCACATTCAGTTATAAACATGTTGCCACAATTGAGAAAGACACGTGATATATTTTGGGTTGTTCCATGCACTGTTAATAATGTGACTCATTAATGTTTTAGCCAAACATATGCTTCACCTCAATGTGTGACACATGACTAATCACACAATCCCAGACCCTTTGTGTTGTCCTGGGTTGTTGTTGTTGTTGGTGTGTGGAGAATAGCTGGAGAAGATGTGGCAAGAGTGAGTCACCGCTTTCTGCAAATGGATGAGATATCGTGGGCTGAGGGATGCTCCGCAAGTTGCCACTGCTCTGCCAGTTCCACCACGAGCTCTGGGCCAGCCTCCTGCCCCGGGGGAGAGAGCTGCACCCTTTACCTGAGGCTGTGCAAGAAAAGGGTTGGCCAAGCTGGTTCTGCTGGGTAGGGTGACATTTCTCCACATGGTAACTGATTTCTCTGGGCTTCAACCATGCAACACTCTCCGGTCTTATATAATCACATTTTGTGTCACTTTGATTTATGGTAAAGGCTCGTTTTTGCACCTCATACACGCAACAAAGGTGTTTTTCCTCTGACGGTGTCCTGTCATTTTGTAGTTATATGCTCTTGTCTGCCTGTTGGCTCCAGGATGATTGCACCACTTGTCAGACGCAAATAATAATGTCCATCGTCCCAGTGTCACTTATTTACAGCATCAGTTTTATATGTGCTTATTGTCTGCAAGCATCTCCAGCTGTATGTGCCCAAACTCCCTTTAATATAACACTTTTATCTCTCTATTTATTGTAGCTCATGATTATAAACTCTAGAAGAGCAAGATTTGTGGAAACCAACCCCAGCAAACCCCAGTGTTGGGTGATGGATGGTAGCCACTTCTACACCTCTGATGGGCAGGCCTATGAATTCCAGGGATCCTGTACCTACCTACACTTGGGTCCACACAGTGAATGAAACCCGTGAGAAGGATGACAAGACATCACACATATTGTCCTCTCAAACATATTTGTCATTGTGTCGTAAGTCAATATTACTATACACGAAGTGGAAATAGGACATGTCTAAATGAGTGTGATTTTGGACATTAAAAAATGCCATCACCAGTCGAGCCCTCATGTGAATTTATAATTCCCTCCATAGATCCTCTAACATTAAACATGTGATTGTTGAATGTAGGTTGGGCAAAGGAGGATGGTACATTATTTTTGCTAAATCTCAGTAAAATAGGTTGCTCATAAATGGTAAACGTTTATATTTTGTGAAATCTTCCATTTTTATGTGAAGAAATGTTAAGGGGATTATCACTGAAAGGTTCAAATTGGAGGTTGACATTTTTTTATAATAACCCAAAAAGGTAAATTTGACACAATGAGTTTGTTTCTACAGATGAACTGTAAGAGATGTTGACTTTCTGTGACTACAGTTTGGACGACTGTTCTCAGATTAGATTATCATTGCACAAGCACACAACAAACTTGTGCATTGAGTTGTCGGCTAAAAAATATTGAATGTAATAAGTACAAAACTGAAAAAAATGATGAATACAGAAAGGTAATGGGAAATGCAATAGTTTGCCTGAATACATTTGGTCACCAGAAAGTCCTCTTTACTAGTGCTGGGAAGTTGTGAAATACAGTGATGTCTCCATGGGAATTGGCGTAATTGACCAGTGCTCCAGTGTGAGGCCCAGAGGACTGAGTGCATGATCTTGTATGGAACAGAGACTGGATGAACAGCAGCTTCAGCTTTAAGCAAATGTCTTACAGTGAAGTTAATTTTAACATGCAACACAAATCTAAACATAATGATTTGATTTCAGGATTCCTGCATAATTTCCATGCAGATTGTTTTTCATATGATGAAATACCTCCTATTTAATTAGCCCCACTTCCACTTATTATATTTAACACCCCAACAGCTGCTCCTGTTAAAATATTTGCAGTGTTTCTTCCGTCTTACTGCTCATTTTTCTGGCCTCCTCTCAGCCACGTCCTGCCCACTGAGCAGCCATTATGAGTCCGAGGGAGACATCCTGCCCTGCCACTTGTGAGAACCCGTCGTCTTCTGCACACTGGCCTGCATGCCGACCTACCAGTGAGACTCAGGGTCCATCCAGGGTGGTGACACCTGCGCCCCCCATGTCCCAGTGTGACGGCACTCGCAACGGCTCCAGTTACCACAGCAACCAAACCTTCTGGGCTGAAGAGGAATGCACTAAACAGTTCCTCTGACCCTCGCATACACCAGACACGGCTCCATCAGATTCCTGTGGGCGTGAAGATGGAGTCAGCAGCTCTGTTCATCTCTCACAGCAGACATGCATGTTTACGGGCCGTCATGTGCTGACCTTTGACCAGTATGACAATGGTTTACATGGAACCTGTCCGTACCAGTCACTGGACATATGTGGAGAGAAACAAGGATTTGATGCCATTGAGGGTCATGTTCACACAGATGGACACCTACAGTCAGGACTGCATGTTCTGATACATGTGAGTGGTTGCGGTAGTGAAGCTGAACAGTGAAAAGACTGAGAATATTCAGGTGAGTGCTAAAAACATCTTGTTTGCTACTTCCTTTTTTTTTCTAAATGTCACGTCACACAAAGCAGGTCTGACATTGTAATAGGTCACAAATAATCTAATAATTCCAGCCGTGTTGACGAAGATGAATTTTGAAAATGTGTAGCACTTCACTGACTTTCAAATGTACTTTTGGCACCCCCTACAGGTTGGTGCTGAGAAGAGAACCATGCTGCTCTTTCTGAGATCCAAAGCACCGGTTTTCTCTTTGGGGCAGCACATCTACACAGACACAGTCCAGTCTCCGTATGCAGTATAAGTGTGCATTAGTCTCTCCCCTAAATATGCCAATGCTGCTCATTGCCTGTGTGGAAATTTCAACTGTGATCTGGCTGACAACCTCACAGTAAATGACATGCTGGAGCGGTTCAGTGCTGAGTATTTTGGAAAAGCTTGGATAAGTGGGCAAAACCCCTGGTGTGTGGAGGCTTGTCTAGAAGGAACTTGTCCAAAATGTTCATCTGAGCGTCTGGCCTGCTTCTCTGACCCGGAGGCCTGCGGGAAAATTCTGCAAGTTAATGGACCATTCCGGCACTGTCATGCTAAAGTGGACCCCTCCAGCCTTTACAAGCATTGCATCAGTGACTTGTGTCTTCATGGAGATCTCCAGCCTGCACCGTGTCACGCCCTGGCAGAGTATACGGCTGCCTGTCTCTCCCACAAGGCTACAGTTTATGCCTGGAGGAGCCCTGGATTCTGCTGCGAGTGTTAATTTACTCCCAGCTCTGTCGTGCCAGTGAATTAAATTGATATCCTCCACAGTTGTAACTGTACGCTGTTTGAGGTTCAGCATCATCACTCACCAAATGAAATATGGAGAGTTTGCAGCTGGCATTTGCAAGCACGCATTCCATTACGTTCACTTTGTTGATACTGATATCGATCGTGTCGCACGGGGAAACCGAATTTGGATTATTTGCATTAAGATCAGATTTCTTCCCCTGTGCACTTATCGCACGTTAAATCTCTTAAGGATGCAGTGTGATTTGATTCACTGGGACTGAGGCCACAACCTTTTGAGATGCCATCAGACCACTAGATGGTACTAATGCATCACTGGTCAACCGTAACCTTAGCAGCACTTTCCTTTTTTTGTGCTCTTTGTAACCATTGTCTCTCTGTCTGCAGATGTGTCCTGTCCCTCCAGTACCAGCTTCAACACCAGCTCTGCCTCAGTTCATCTCTGCCTCGGCTGGAAGAATAACATGGTAGAAAGGCCCCTGAACACCTGGGAGAACTGCCTCTGTGATGCAGGGTTAGTTCACAGTGGCTGTGTGTGTGTGTGTGTGTGTCTGTCTGTCTGTCTGTCTGTCTGTCTGTCTGTCTCCTCAGGAAAATGTGAGTGCCATCACTATGGAGTGAACCCGAGGGCAGGACAAGAGGTGTCGACATGCAAACAAAGCGGTTTGTGTCACAGTGGGGGAAACATGACTTGTCGTAACGTCTCCTGTGAGGATGAGGAGTATAAGCTTATTAGGGGAGTTCAAGGTTACCACCCTGAACCCAATGTGACGCACTGCTTTGTTGAAGGCTTCCAATACACCACGTTTGATGGACAGGCACTTGGATTTCACGCTTCATGTAACTGTACTGCAGATAAGGTCTCACCAAGGAAATGGAGGTGGTGGCTGATGTGACAGCAGCACAGGGCAACTACAGTGAAGGCGGGCAGGTTTTTATGCAAGGCAGTCCAACATATTTAAGGTAACTTACGCATCAATCATTGAACACACACCAATAACCAACAACTGTATTGTCTTGTGTTTGAACTGTTTCTCTAGGTGTAACAGTTCTGTTTTTCGAACAACAATGGAACTGTTGGTGGTCGAACTTATTTCAGACAGACACAGCAACGTAAAGGTCAAGATCCCCGCTGTTTACCACCTATCTGCTCGTGGCCTTTGTGGAAACTACAATGATAATCCCTCGGATGATCAGCAGATGCCTGATGGCACCGTGACCTCCACTCCTGACATTTTTGGGGCATCGAGGAAGTCGTCCGATAATGAATGGTCCTGCAGTGACACGTGGAACAGCAGCTGTTGGCTCTGCCAGTCGCCTGTGCCGGAGTGCAGCTCTGACCTGTGTGGCGGCCTCATCACCCACCCATGAGGATCATTCTCCTCCTGTCACGATGAGACAGATCCACTGAAAGACAATTTGCTCTGCTTGAAAACCCTTTGTTTCGCAAAGGGCCTGCACTGGGCCCTGTATGAGGTCCTGTGGGTTCATGATTCAGCCGGTAAAGAATCCAGGGAGAGGACTGACCTGTGGACCAACTGCAGGCTGTAGTAAGTCTTAAAGAGCATGGTGTATTGTTTGTTTTAATTAAATGGGGAAAATAAACTATTGAAAAGCTGCAAAGTGCTGCACACTGACTTTCTTCAGCCTATGTGTCCTCTGATCAGCTAGTGTGTGCGTCTCGCTGTGTTCCATTTTGTTTGCAGTTTCTCAAGTGTTCAGTTTTGTGTGATGGTGGTGTAGTTTTAAAGCCAAATGTAAACATTTTACTTAAAATTGTAGTTACGCTATAAAAACGAATTTCATGAAAGTAACTCTTATTATCTTGCTGATAATTTAATATCTCTCTAATATCTAATTCAAAATTACAATTGACATTTTACTAAGGACATTTTACTAATTTTACTAAGGACATTTTACTAATTTTACTAAGGACATTTTACTAAGGACATTGACATTTTATTTTTCAGTGTCGTGAAAAATCTACCATCTGTTCATCTCTTACACACATTGTTACCTTAACCAGTCCCATATTTGTATTTCTATTAATCCATGCATTTGCTCTATTCAGACATCTTATTTATACTAATCTTGTCTGAGGTGTTTAATTCAAATTGTACTTATACTACAAATAACCTTAAAAATATGTAGGTTTCATTGTGAGGTGATATTGGGACATTTTTACATTGAGATGATGATACACCCAAAAGTCAGAATGTTATTATTCAATGTTTAAGTGCTGCCAACAGATCTATTTAATCTATATTCTCCATCCTGGAGCCTTTAAAGCTTTTTTTAATTTCCTTTTTATAGAGCTATGAGGGAAAATGTGAAAATGGAGAAATGCTCCCAGAGCGCTGCTGTACCTGTGTGTGAGAGCCATCAGGGTATGTGTTGGACAGGGGGGTGGAGATCACTAACACATCTTTGATGGACTCTGCTATGACTTTGAGGACACCTGCACCTACTTGTTCACAGCCAGCAGAGGGTCAGCGTGTCGTCTAACACCCCTCCGGGTGTTGATGAAGAAGAGTGAAGGCAGCAGAGCCTTCATAGAGGTGGTGACTGGACAGGCTTATGGGTCCATCATAAAGCTCAGCAGTGAAAAAGGCAAAATACATGTAAGTAAATATCAGTTGTTTTTTTATGAAAGATAAAACTGTTTGAAAATGTTAGAAGTTTCACTGTTGAGGCCTCTTTACTTTCAGGTGAATGGTCTGGTGACCGTCATGCCTGTCGTTCTGCTGCGAGGTAAAATCCAAGTCTCTCACTTAACTGTGCTGAAAATGGAATTTGAGATGCATGTAGTCCACGGAGGTGGTGGTGGTGGGGGGGGGGCTACAGACTTGTTAGCCTCCATCCAAGCTACAGGGACAAAGTACACGGCCTCTCTGGTTATCGTTGTGATGATGTTAAAGATGAGTTCCCTGCTGTTCTAGTCTTGTCAACCCTAATTCCTTTCATGAATGTTCTGTAGTTAGGGGTAACAGAGTGTCTGAGGGTGCTTTTGATCAGACCAAGAATTCAT
>JAFBJT010108236.1:0-15511 GCA_016785325.1 Chascanopsetta lugubris
GGGGGGGGGGGGTGAGAGATCAATCTTCACATTGTGCATATCAGTAAACAAACACATGAAATATACATTTAGGGATATTCTTTACTGTCACTATTTAGAATTTTTAACTTTATAAAGTCAAGTGGAACAACGTATCCAACTATCTTATATTAAATCTTTATGACGTTTATAATTGCCTTATAATATTAGAATATTGTAAAATAAAATACATTATTCAATTGAAAGTTTCTTATTATATTAAAAAAAGGGGGAAAAACACAAAATAGCCATTGAAACATACCTGTGTTTTTAACTGACATATCTTTAAGGGATAAATAAATAGATAAATGAATAAAGTAAATATACCCCTGACATAATAAGAGAACTTTGTTATCTACATTATTCAACTGATTCATCCCGTGTGAAACTTTACTGACCTCACTCAGTAAAATATGATCATCTATGAACTGGGTCACATTAAAAATACATGTTTATGTTAATGTGATGCCCTTTACAAATTATGTCTATACATATTTCCTATATAAATTTGTACGATTAAGGCTTTAAGAATTCACTTTTGGTGCCAGCTGATGGAAACATCATCATACCATTCAGTGGACTTTAAGTTCACTTTTATGAATGAATTCTGTTCTGTAGTAAATTTCACCAATTATATAAAAGCCCACACAATGCAAACCGAAATAAAACATTGAAAAAACACATGCATGCATAAAGTCAGACGAGAGCCATAGATATATTGACATCTAGTGGTGAAAGGTGTGTGTTGCAGCTGAGTTTTCCCTCAACTCAACCTTTCAAATATAGAAACCCTTCAGTTTCACTCAAACTCCAGAGGAGTTCTGTGAACCAGAACTGTGTAACCATGGAAACAAGAGTCATACAATGTAGGTGCAGCAGTGGGGTCAGAGGAGCTGTCCTCCGACCAGAGGGTCGGCGGTTCAATTCTCGGCTTCTCCCCACTCCACATCCTGACACTAGATGAAGCACTTTATAAATATAGACTCATTAAAATAGTTATTGCACCTCCCCTTCGCTTAAACATTTCAAATTCCATTTATACTATTATATTAAATAATTTTACATAAATCATAGACTCTGATCATTTAAGATTTTAAAACCACTGTTTTGGATTCATACGCTGTCATTCATATACCAACATTAAAAGCACTCTTTCATTACTCCGACAGCTGAGTGTTTTCCTATGTTTTACATCTAATGATTTTTTGTGCCAGGAGACGTATCTACCTCTGCGGTTGAGCTCTCAGAAATCAATAGTGACATTCTTATTGTTACAATTATTGGTGAAATGTCATGTTTAGTTATTGGCTGTACAGCTTGTCCAGGTCAGATTGTATTTGAAGAACTAGATTGTGCTTCTCAGTTTCAGTGAGACATAAAGAGCACAGATGTAAACTAGAGGTGAAATGTTGTTGTAAAGGGCTGTAGATCACGATTGATCCTGAAGAATGACGTCACTGAGCTGCATTTATTAGCTTAACGCCTGTAGTTGTGTAGTGCTGAATTCTCAGTTATAGTAATCAGATGCCACCTACTGGTCAACTATAGGCATAACATTAGGATTTTGAAGGAAGTGACATTTTCACAATAGAAGAAATTACATTTCACTGCACAAAGAAATAACCTGGACTTATTTTGATTTAAACACCAAGAGTTGAATAATAATTATTCAAGGCTTTTAATATCTAAAAAGCACTTTGATCTACTGACAGGAACCCTGACCTATTTTCATGTTTTCATTTTCAATAAACACTTTTCATTTTTATGAAAATTCCATGTCACATAAGAACAAAAGAAACACTCATATCACATTCATATAAAGTCATAATGTCGAGCTTCCTGGTTCAAACGTTTATCACATGTGTAATCCCTAATCGCTTTCATATCTGAAATACAGAGCTGTAAATGATGAGGTCTCGGCACGAGAACTGGTACTTGAAGGAGACTGATACTGTTCGTCAGCTCATGGGTGATAACATCTTTTACCAGCAGATGTAAACAGAGAAAACAGGAAGTTACTTGACAGAAAGTCAGATAAAACAACATCAACGCGTTGACATAGTAACTGAGCTTGAGTAACTGCAGTCCTTCCTGTACTAATACTGCATTTAAGAAAGTATACTATTTACATTTACGATAGAATACAACACCATTGTGTGTTAATTAGTTC
The DNA here is from genome assembly GCA_016785325.1 of Chascanopsetta lugubris. Classification (NCBI taxonomy): domain Eukaryota; kingdom Metazoa; phylum Chordata; class Actinopteri; order Pleuronectiformes; family Bothidae; genus Chascanopsetta; species Chascanopsetta lugubris. The sequence goes on from JAFBJT010108236.1 coordinate 2,189, forward strand.
TGAATGAATGAACAAATGATTGTTGTTAACTACTTCATGATGACACTGAAGACCCATGTATGACAGTGTCAATATAATTTTCTAAAATCAATTTACAAAGATTTTAGAACATTTTAAATCTGTCGAGCCAAACTCGGAGGAAGGCATCTGATTGGTCCTAAATTCCATCTGACTAATAACAGCAACACGCAGCCAGGGTCAGACCAGATGGTTTGGTCTGGGCAGACACAGATGGTCCTCACGCCTCAGGGACCTGGTCACAACATCATGGGGTCACTCTGTGACTCCACCAGGACACACAACACACTGCAATGTCCCAAATCCACACCAGAGAGCGAGGCACCTTCTCCAGCAGCAGACCTTTAAAACGTGCACCCTGAATTAACTGGTGCTATTTGGAGAAAAGAAGCACAATCACAGTAAATACCCAACTGAACCAAAAGACGACGCAGAGGCCCACCAGCCGACTACCGTGCCATCTCTCATCACGACAAATCAACAAGAACGAATCCTACCCAGGAGATGAACTGACATTATAGGATCCACCACGCACCGTGTTACAATTCCAGACTGAGACATAACCAAACCAACCCAATGTACAGGATTTACCGACATCTAGAGGGGGGATTTGCATGTTGCAGCTGAATCTCTGTCACCTGGTCCTGACCCTATAAGCATGTGGCCCTACATCATCATCAACACTAAGGTTGGTCCATTCTTTCTCCGTGGAGAGGAAATATAAAGGGCTCATTCTATAACAACAACACTGTGGACTGTCAGCAGATTGTGTGCTCATCTTCTGCTGATAGAGATGGAAGCAATTTCACCTCAACTTTAGACCTTTAAAGGGCCTGGTCAGTGGCATTTTATTAACAGCTGGTTGAATCACGGTGGAGCTACAGAGAGAAGATAAGAAAATAGGGGCAGAGACCAGAAACACATGCAGCTGTAAAAGTAAATAAATAAATAATAATAATGATGTGAGGAAAATTGTGGGCTGATCTGACAACTTCAATAAAGCAATTATTGCAAAATGCTACAAAATAAAAGACAGTCCCCTACATCCATAGTTAAGGTCTTAAACACATAATAAATCAGATTTTTTGAATAAGTTATTGATCTCATAAAAAGACAAAACCTACATATGATAATTTCCAACAGATTATTAAAATATACATTTTTGAAAATCTTAGACAACGTTCCTCCACAGAATTATCTAATTAGAAAAATGAAAACTGTATTTGCAAAAATTAAAAATTATTTTTTTATCGTGCATAACATCAAGTTCATCAAACAGCCCACACACAGGGTGTAACCTCCTCGGTGGAGGTGAGTCACGGTGACGGGTGAGCTGCCAAAAGCTGGTTATGAGGGGTCATCTGTGGAGCGAAACTTTTTGCTTGCGTGCTTTTTTCTTTTTAATCAGCTCATTACAGCGGCTGTAATCTCTAACAGAGCTGGATTATAATTAATCAAGCCATCGTAAAACAAGCAGGACGAGCGCTTTCCACAGAAGTACCCAACAAAGGCACATTGGACAGCTACAGGTATTTATACAACTCTCCCTGGAGGGAGGGATGAGGTGTTTTCTCCACAGCAGTTGTCCGGGCTTATATCACGAGCAGTTGCCCTTTGCCCCATACTGCCATTGTGCCAGTCATCCCCCTGCAGCCAGCTGTGGACAACAGCAGGTGCCCCCAACAGAGCGGCGCAGTGCGGAGCGTCCCCGCGTGGCTGCAGCGGAGTGGATGTTGACGCGAGTGGGGCTCATGCAGATGTCTCGGCGCTGGTGAAGAAACCCCATCTTGTGTCTTTGCTGGTGGAGCATCACTGCAACGCGCAGCAGAGGGTCAAACACACACTCCTGCTGGAAGAGCTCATCTATGTTATCAACAACAAGACCCGCTGGGCGTCGCATGAGCGGTGGGTGGGTGTGTGTGTGTGTGTGTGTGCGTGTGTGTGTGTGTGTGTGTGTGTGCTTGTTTGGCTCATGTCTTTGGGGCCTTTTCCACCATGAACTCTGACCTCGTCAGAAACCAGTGGACCTCACAGGGACCACGGTCTGGTGCTATTGCCGGGTTGGGGTTAAAGCTATAGAGTTGATTTATGGGATGGGGTGACGTTAAGGTCGGGGGTTAGATATGTGTCAAGTTAGCATGCGACTGGAAGCCAATGCATAGTGCTGGTATGAGTAGTTGCCACACTGATGTGTGTGTGTGTGTCTGTGTGTGTGTGTGTGTGTGTGTGTGTGTGTGTGTGTGTGGTTTTGGTGTTATTCATGTTGTAGGGAGCTGAATGTGTTTACACAGTCGCCTTCACTTCCTAACGGGGGACAAACAGCATTCACCTCATTCTGTAAAAGTAATCATTACATTTTAAAGGTGTAGTATGGAGAGTTTTCACACAAATGTAATCCCTCAGTTGTCCTTATTGCGTCAGTAGAGGTGCGTGGTAGTTTGTGAATATTCATAATTGTATATTCTCATTTTCTCATGGTGACAGCGTGGTTGCGAGCAGCAACGGTTCCAACACATCCTGCGTACTGTACCTTTAATGTTAAGGGAAACATGTGAATCATGGAGAGGTGGATGTCAGGGGAACGAATGCGTGGGTCCAATACGGTAGATATAGGGTTTAGGCAGCACTTGGTACATGCAATGCTAGCAGTGTGTGTGTGTGTGCGTGCGTGCGTGTGTGTGTGTGTGTGTGTGTGTGTGTGTGTGTGTGTGTGTGTGTGTGTGTGTAGGCTGCTGAGCTCTTGCAGCACTGCACATTCTTGTGGAACAGCTGTGGAGTGATGGACCACTGGCTGCATCAGCCTTGTTTTAACAGCAGATCCCCGTCTTTGCTTTGACACATTTCTCACACCGAGTCGCCTTTGAACGGCCGCTCATGACATTTTTACGCCTCCTAAATCGGTTTCACCCTTGTAAAAAATGTTGATCAACACTCTGTAAACACACGGGGGGGGGGGGGGGAGAAACCCGGGCCCCAAACCCGTGACACCAAATGACCCGGAGGAGGCCAACGTGCTTTATGCAATTCTACAGATTTGACTACGAGCATCGTTCTTTCTAGATTTCCAGCCGAGCTCTTTCACTTTCCGATACTAACGCCTCTCCTGTCGTGCTGTTTTCAGCGCCGCACGGCTCTGACCCAAAAATGCCTTTTCGAGCAAACGGGTCCATAGATCACTGAAGCATTTTAGGAATGTGTTGAATCCATGTGGGTTGCGTCTGATGTGATGTGACCATCCGGAGCTAAATATACCACAGGGGTTAGCGCTGATGTGGCTAATGAGTCATCTTAAGGATTTGCTGCTGTTACAATGTGTCTCTCTCTCCATGTATGTGAATTGAGATTATACATCCCAGCATGAGGGCATTATTCACTCTCATCCCACTGTGGATTTGGGGGAGCGGATGCCAATTAGAGCATGGTGACTTCCCCTCTACGAAAACAAACACACACACACACACACACACACACACACACACACACATATACATTCACAACATATTTCACATCAACACCAGATGTTGCTGATCCTGCACCTGCATCTTCTGAGATGGTGACTTCCGTCCTGTCTGCTTCACTGAATAATAAACGGCTGCATGACCCCCACACCACGATGTATAGAAATGTGCGGGTTACGTAACAAAATTCTTGGAGCGCTGCCCGGTGAAAATATGTGTATGTTAATACAAGGACCCACATGACTGATACCCAGAGTAGGAGGAATGGTAGTAGCAGCAGCAGCTTCTGGCTAAAGATTTCCCACCGGAATACATGAATGTGCCCTATATACCAGATGGGCTGAGGACATAGTGTTTTCTGCTGTGTTTGTTTTGTCTGTCTGGTGCTCAGCTGGATTATGGAAACAACCATGGACAGATTACCATGAAACCTATTGGATGGATCAGGAAAGAAGAGTCCATTGGTTTTCAGTGTGGATGCAGGGTGTTTAAAAAAAAAAAACTTTTACATTGTTGTCATTTTTGCTGATTCTATTATTTTTCATGCATCTTCATGTCAAATAAACAAACAGGTTAAGAGACTTATTTTTATCTGTGTGTCCGACTTGGTTCAGATCCAGCAGGAAATCTGGATGTAGTGAATTCAAAGGTGGTTTTAAATTGAGAGTGATTTCCTGCTGCTGACGTGCACATCTTTATATCATTATATCATTTCTATTGACAGAAAAGGAACAAAAAATAATGATACTGATGTTAGACGGTCCCTCTCCTAAGAGGCTGCCATATTGGCCCATTATGTTTTTACAGTAGAGCCCATGATGGAAAGATGAAACACCTGTTGCATTTCAATAACAAATGAAGACGACTAAAGGTTCTTAAACAAGCTTTGGAGTAAAACAGAAGGGGAGGGATAATCGTCTGCAACTTCATCCCTAGAGGTCACTAAATTCTATTTACTGAAGCATTCGATTAGCCTATAAAAAGAAGGAGTATAAAACAGACGTGTAGAGCAGGTACATGTATTATTCCCAAACATCTACGCAGCATTAATGAATCATTTACGACACCAAGTAAAACATTTCCTGTGTAACAAGAGAAACGCAACGGTGACTGTAAACCTTCTTATCAGATCATTGAGTTTTCCTTTTAACAGCCACCAGAACAATAACGCTCAGTCCCCACAGATTAGAAGTCAGCGTCACGTGCGGCCGCTGAAGGAGCCAAACAAAACAACGCCAGACACAACACAACAAGCCCCGGGAGAGAGCAGGGGTGACGGGGTTTGTGGGACAATGGCGGAGAAAGGAAATGGAGCAGGTGAAAGGAGCGGGAGAGAAGGTGAGAGTTTGCTTGTTTGCTTGTGTGAGGAAGAGCCACTTCCTGTTTTTGGGGCCAGAGACGACTGAGGTGGACACAATGGGGCTTTAAACGTGAGGGTGTAGGCGAGACAGAACCCTGACCATGAGCACACAGCTCCTGGGTTATTCCGTTTGTCAGAGATCATACCAACTTCTTGATGCTCCTTTCGGTAGAGCGGCTGACCTCGAACAGGAAAGTCAAACGAGACATTCCCAGTTGTGTAAAGTCATAATGTGTCTGACCTGAAATACAGTAAAACACATTTTGTAGGTCACCAGGGCTAATGTTGAAATATCAACACTGCTTTCACACTAATCATTGACAAGAACTTGTGAGGATGTCCACTGACTACGGTGCAGATTCATTCAACTATTTACATTCTATTATGCTACATAGTTCCATTCATTGATTATCGATTGATTATTTTACCTTTGATTATTGTATTTATTTGTAGAACTGTAATATGACAAGAAATGCGTTTGAAATTTCATCGCGCAAAAATACATAATATGCGTCCATCCATCCATTCATCCATCCATCCATCTTTACCTATGGCACACGCCCACGCCATGCATCATGTATCCACCACATGTGTCACCCATTGCCCGTATAGTTTTATTACCACGCTTTGACAGAGATGGAGTGAAAGCTGTGACTGACTGTTGGCAGCAGATTCAGTGAAAACACCGTGTATGATGGAAACAGGGAAGTAGGTCACTGGGATGTTTCCTACTCCAGCACCATGGACAGAGGTCTGCCTCTGAAACTGCCTGCGTTTCCTCAAGGCTCCACAGGCACAGTTGCCTCCTGCCATAAATCTTCACAATCTTCAATCAGTTATTCATTGATAAGACTTCTACGTCTGATCTACATCACTGACACATTTTATGGAATAATCCACAAAACTCTGAAGGTTAACTGTTGTTATCAGTGAGTGGGGCTTTGGGAGCGGACGTTGGAATGAATGATCGTATCTCTGACCTGTGTATGAATCCCAGTCAATGGCCTGACACAGGCCTCCATTTCCTGTAATCACACCTCACTACTCGGTTTCCTGTTTTCTTGTGCAGGAAACAGATGACTATTTTTTTTTTAAAGAGGTGAACGAAATGGAGCACGGGTGTCAAACATATGACATTACCCGCGGGCCAAAACCGGCACGTCAGAGTCTCCAATCCGGCCCTGAGACATGAATGGGCATTTTTCCAATCGAAGTAATTGCAATTTAAAGTTAGCAATAGGAGTCGCTCACGACACTATCAAGCAGTTGCCGTTGCGTATTGGAAGTGGTTCTATGATTTTACAGGTCCGGCCCACTTGCGATCAGATTGGGCCGCATGTGGCCCCCCAACTACAATCAATGTGACACAGCTGGAATAGAGAATTTTGTAAAAATGCAGACTAGACAAGGCAAGACACGGGTACGAGGTGTTTACATATATATAATATAATATATATAATACATATAATATGTATCTGGATGCCCGTTACATGCGTACATCAGGAGCAGCTCGTCGCTGTGGAGGCCACCACAGAGGCTATGTTTTTCACGTAGCCCAGGGGGGCTGGTTCGGGGGGGACAATCGGTTGCAACATGTAACTTCAACCACTATCTATCACTGTGTCTTAGACAATTTACCTTTCAATTCTCATCATCATGACATATTTACCTGTCAGTTTGCCTTATCTTATCTTATCTCATCTAATCTTTGGTGGACAAATGTAGTGGGTTACACAACTCTGTGTGTTACATATTGAGAAATGTCATTCATTCTCTCAATTCCTCTACAGGCAGAAACAGTTACTTCAGCCGCGGTTCCATTGTATCTGAGCTCATTTCTTCCTGACACCGAGCAGCCTGTGCATCTTGCCCATGCTCAGGCCTGTTTTGGGGAATAATGGCTGCAGTGGGGAGGGGGGGGGAGAGGGGTGGGGGTGGGGGGAGCATAAAAAAAAAAAGCTAAACTATGTCAGGAATGAAATGCAACGGTGCAAGGAAACCCCCTGAATGAAATCAGAACACTTGAGTGTTATCGGTGATTTTATTCAGGACATCAGACGGAGGCAGGTCAACCCAGCAGCACATCATTGCTGAGTCCTCTGTGGGGTCCGGTGCCCCCCTGCTTCCAGCCCCCCGTCTGCCCCCTCTTTGCATACTCAGGTGTGTGTGGACGGTATGTACTGTACAAGCAAGCACAGAGGAACACAGGGTGACAGTGCATTTTTCTCTCTCTCTCTCCCTCTCTCTCTTTCTCTCCCCCGAGCAAAGTTACAAAACGCCACATTCTTTCCACAGATCCCTGTGATAACACGGCCCGCGCCGCCCCTGAATAGCAGGTGAATGTATTATGTTTGTGAGCCTTGAATTCCTGGACCATTCATCCATCTCCAGCCCCTCGTTTGAACTCAGAAATGTGTTTGCTTGACACACAATTGAATCACACATGCCGCCTAAGAGGATTTATTCCCCCCTCAAATTACTCGGCGCATATGGCTCCTTTACAGTGGCCGCTTTGTTTACTCAGCGCACTTTAGTGGAACAAAGACGGGCCGAGGAGCGAGACAAAAACAAGATAAGAGAGGTAATCTGTGTTGGTTTTTTCATGCGAAAGTTTGATTGATCTTTGAAAAATCTATGGGCCGATTTGAAAGATTGTCAGTTGTGTGTATAATCAACTGAACGTTCAAATTGTTATTTTCATTACCCTCCAACGAGCTCTTACATCACAAGTGGGTCCTTGTTACAGAGGCTCCCGTTTTTACAGTAGCCCTGAACGGACAAACACCTTCTGAGTTGCTATGGTAACTGAAGGATAAGGTGACGGTTGTTCAGGTGCAACATGCAGCCCCAACACGAGATGTTACTAAAAGCAACTCCCTGCAGTTTCAAAGGTCGTCAAGATCCAAGTTTAATCATATGCAGTTTACAGTTTTGCACATTATACATGTTTAACTCAAGATTTTTATACATTTAATACAAAATGCTGCAGATTTAATTGCATTCGATTTTTTGCATGTATACAGTCTTTTGGGGATTTTCTAAAATGGAAAAACAGTCAATTTAGGCTCCGTGAAACATAAAAGCAAACGTCAATAGAACGACCACATGTTCAAGCGTGCATTCGCTTGACAAATGTCTCACTGTCGTCCATCGGTGCAGCTCGGTGCACGTCCTGTCCGTCCCACAGTCTCAGCACCTCATGTCCTGACGCAGCATCACTGTCCTCCTCCTCTGGTCTCCGTGACACGTCCACAGATCAGATCTGTGTCTTCCATTGTCCTTTCCTGACGTCTCTGTGGCGCTTCGGCCGTCCGGCGTCAGACTCGTCTGTCAGCGGCCCGCTCTCTGATACGTTTGTTCAGGTGCTCGCTGTTCTCTCTCTCTCTCTCTCTTTCTCTCTCTCTCTCTCTCTCTCTCTCTTTCACTCGCTGCTCAACAGCGTCTTTATTTAGCGTTCAGCGCAGCTGACTCGAAACCTCAGGAGATCCTTCTCTGGGCGAATGACGTCCCTCCTGAGGCTTCTTGGGTCTGATGCCCAAAGCTCTGTGGGACACAGGCAGTTGGTTAAATTAAAGACAGAAATCAAAGGAGTAAAAGGATGTTGTGAAGAGTCTGTGTTAAGCTGGAAAATGAATCACTTCTGCTCGTGACTGTGGTTTTAGATTGGATACATATGAATGCACCACTGCAATTAAATATGTTAAGCCCTCTCTTAAATATGACATATATGAAACTAATCAACCTTTTAGAACTCACCTGAAAATGCTGAGTTGTAGTCTGTCCACATATTTGATTTCCAGGCTGCAAAAAAGTAAAAGCATCATCCCTTAAAGCTTTTTATTGATATTGCTTGAGTTAAAGAACAGCTCCAGTTAAACGAAAGCATCAAACATAATTCCTCTCTTCTTCTCAGAACCCTAAAAAAATCCATCTTATCTTTACAGACTCACTATGTCGCAAGGCCACTGTGCCAATCCCAAACAGCGGCTGTTATTTCTGTGCGGAGGTTAAAGAATGTCCCCGTTCAAACATGAACCCTCGTCAGCATCTGTACGACTACCGTCACCTGCGCTGTTTGAATGCAGTGAAATCATTTGTCACGTCCCAACGCTTCACTTGGTCTTTTGTTGCCCTCCTCTGCGATTCGTCATTTCTCCCGCGCAACCGATCGGAGTCGAGGTCGGACTTACGACACAGACAGCGACTTAAAAGCACGGCAGTGAACCGCGAAGCCGCCCTCGCTGCATCCTCCCTAAATCACAGCAACGTCTGCAAAACCATCTGCCTGCCCGCGTCGGCCGACGCTCGCCGGCGCGCCTCTACTCGCGCGTGGTTTTCTCTCACGCTCACCTGCGACGGCAGAAGTTGGTGCAGGACTGATCGTCGGGCCTGGCGCAGGTGCAGCGGCCCGTGGACCTCCGGCGGCGGGACAGAGCGCTGCCCAGACCATAAACTGTCGTCTTACTGCGGAGAGGAGGAGGAGGAGGAGACAGCCAGCGTAAACACACAGCAGACTTTGGTCTTTGATACCACGCACTATAAAATACAGCATTGTCATGACTTGTTTCTTCTGTTGATAGTGATTTTGATTAACTCCTTTTACTGCTGCAATCTGGACAACTCTGACGTGGAATGCTTGAGTGGTCAGTGCTTAGAGAGCACTCCCATTCATTTAGATGATGCATCTATAACATGTTTCTCTATGAGAGAATCACACAGCACACCAGCGTGCACATGGACAAGCCTGGGATCGAACCAACAACCCTCTGGTCAGAGGGAGACTACGCGAACCCCTTAGCAACACAAAAGTAACACAAGTAGCTGATCGAATATGTGTCCAATCAGGAATTTGTGTCCACGTGTGTGTGGTACTTCCTGCTCACCTGGGCGTGTTGACCCAGATGACATCCAGGTGGCAGAAGTAGTGGCACTCGGAGTCCAGCAGGCTGTTGCAGGCACAGCGTCTGATCCTCACCCGTTGAGTCGGGATCCCATCTCCACCCTCCTCTTTCAGCTGCTTCATCACAGGCAGACTCAGACCTGGACCGAGACCCAGAAACGAACTTTACTCATTTCCACTTATTTACACCAGGTATGACGTGTGTATGAAGCTACAGGATACAGATGCAGGATATCTACGAATGACACATTTCAAACAAGCAGACGGGGTCGACAGTATGTCCGATCCCTTTCTATGCTAAGTGCACATTGAAGTCATTCCTTGTTTACTGTTAGCTTTATGGCTTCTATCTATATGTATTTCAAGGCTGCTGACAGCAGCACAGGGGCCCCTAACAGATTGCAGCTAGGGTCAGCTAGGTAACCCCCCCCCCAATATGTAAACATGTAAACAAAAGATATTCTGCACAAATTTCTCTCTCTGCATACCAAGACACAAAAGAATTCAGAGAGCAAGTAGAAATATTTACAGGATGAAAAGCAGACACAAGCAGAGTTTAAAATTATGAGGAAAATGTTATATTTTTAAAAACTATTTCTCTCTGACTATTTTCAATAGGACAGATGAGAAAAATAAGAAAACACTCTCTCTCAGTACCTTGACTCAAGGTATCGCTGGAATATGTCACAACATGAACATGAACATTTAACAACAGTAAAAGTCCTCTGCGCATAAAAGAAGCTGCCATTATGTGAAAATTGCCTGTATGATGTGTCAGTTACTTCTGAACTTGCCAAAACACGTACGAGCACAAATAATAATTGACATCTGAGCGCCAGTGGTGCAGAGAGCCGGGGACTCAGTCATCACACGACGCACTGTCCAAAACACATCAAATAAAAACCCAAAGCGTTTCTGAAAATTCTCTTACAGCAAAAACAGGAACGTTTTGAGACGCGAAGTTACTCTCGTGGAAGACAATTACTGTTCTGTTCAGGATATCAAACATTCAAAGTAGAGGAGACTCACCGTCCTGCACCGACGCCCAGAGAGTGATGAAGAGCAGAGCGCTGGTGTGAGTGGACATGGCAGACAGCAGACAGATGGAGCTCTATACTCTCTGTGCTCTTCCAGCTGTGTTTGCAATAAGCTGCAGGTGTTGGAGCGCTGCCTCTTATAAGTCCCTCCACTCCTCTGTCCTTCATGATGTCATGATGGAAGCCCCGCCCACTGGCGCTCACCACGGAGACACACTGTACAACCCCAGGACACATTCCAGGAATGCGAGTACAGTATCTGAGGCTTGGTATCCTCTCCGTGACTTTGCTGACTCCTGCTGAGTGACACGCTCGTCTGCGGCTCGTCTTCCAATCAGGAATTTCCCCCCGGTCATTTGTGAGGTTGGAGAAATACAGTTGTGTTGTCTGAAGACGTGTTGGGGGGGATTCACCGAGATCCCACTGCGTGTGTTTTAAAGAGCAACACCGATCACTGGGATTAACCTGAAATGTTTTAAAGGTCTGGTGGCACGGGTTGTAAGATTTAGGTCAGGTATTTCTGATTGTTATTGACAGAAGTTTAACATGAAATAATAATAATAGTAATAATAATAATAATAAGAAGAAGAATTCTACTGATTGTATTGTTTACATAAAAGCCTGGATGAACTCTTGTTTTCATTTCCCCACATTTATCAATCTCAATTTCAATTCAACTTCAATCTCGTTGTACATTGTGTATAATGACAATAAAGGCATTCTATTCTATTCTATTATTCAGGGTGGTCACCATGTTGCACTACCATGTTTCTCCAGCAACATCTTTTGAGCTGTACCTCTTCTTGGTTCTCCTGCAGGTTTAAAGCTTTAGATCACCTCAATCTCAGGACACTGAACTTATATTTACGTACAATGAGATACTGTGAGTGCAATATCTGAGATAGGTAATCCAGGATTATGCTCTAAACTTGGCTGAACTAATGTAATCGTCACACACACACACACACACACACACACACACACACACACACACACACACACACACAAATAAGCACACTGCTCTTCCCTTCCCATTAAAGCTGGACTCCATTACGTCCCACATGCTCAGCATGGTGCAGGTCAGCCATGCCAGGGTCATGCAGGCCACCAAATGGCAGCTTTTACTGAACATGTAAAAAGAGTATGTTCAGAATAGCAGGGAGAAAATGAGCAGAGATGAAATGTTTGATTTTGAGTATGGACCTTTACAATGGTTTTATTCCCACTGCCGGAAGGTTTTGATGACTTCTTGTACAAATCAAATGTACCGTCATTTAAAACAGGCAGTTTCTCAAAAGAAAATACATTATTGATTTTATTTTTATTTTTATTTCATTCATTTTTTTTTGTTCTCTAGAAACACACAGTGTGTTTACTTTGCACCAGTGAGGGAAGAGCCAAACACTGTGAGGTCAGAAACACAATATCACCATGATCTCAAAACACTTTGATTGTTTGTGGCATCTAATAACTCTTATCTCACCTCTCCCTTCCTGTATTGGGAGAACCTAAGGTAAGCCTCACTTATCACTGAGGTCAAGGCGTGTATCTTGTCCATTCTGGGCTACTGTACAAACAATGATAGTCCAACATAGCGCCCTCTGTGGGCAAGAAGGGTTCATTCTAGGTCACTAAAAATACCAATCTGTCACACAACCGAGATCAACTACACGAAAATACAAATATTACCCTGAAGAGCATTTGCATGACACTATTTCAGTAGAGTTTGATAAGTGCAGTTCACAAAGAATTACAATTCACTCAAACCCAAGTTATTGACATAATTCATAAAGTTTTAAAGTGAAAAAAAAACTCACCATAGCTTGACTTTAACTCCGGTAGAGGCCGCATCTGTGTCTCTGACATGGAGGAGACACGAGGGACAGAAAGGCCTCAGGTCCGAGCAGCTGAACCTCCACCACCTCCACCTGCTGCTATTGCTGTGTGTAGAAACCTCTCTGAGCGTCCACCACCTGTCTCTTACGTCACCGACTCTTCTCTTACTTCCTCTCATGTTTACATTTCACCTTAGCCAGCATTTAGCTTTGTTTGTCACGAGTTCGAGGCACCGGTGATATTTATCTTTTTCCAGGAAGTCAAACACAGGTGAGACCCCGCCTACTCCGCATCTCATTGGCTGACTCTGATAATGAGCCAATCAGAGGTAGAGTGAGGCACGCGACACATTCACTGTCCCGGAGAGAAAAGTGGGATTCCACAGCATCCGGGTCACGCAGTGTCAGGATGTCGCTGACGTCATGCGTGAGATAATTATGCTGATGTGGCAGTGACTGACACACTGTTGTTCCAATTACCCCGTGATATTTACAGCACGGCCACTTCCTGCCGACAGAGGGCGCCCTATAGCACGACTTTGTTTTCAGAATGGACAAATTAGTGTCCAGACCATGTGCAACTGAATAAAGTCGTATCCTCGCGGTCACTAATTCAAAGGGGGATACAATTGAATAGATTAATTGTAAGAATCATTTGACCAGGTGTCACACTTCTCTTCACATTTTCTGTTGATTCAACCGGTGCAGACAATGG